>JANCMC010043826.1:10364-22495 GCA_024363005.1 Charaxes varanes
GCAATTTAAGCGGACTCCTGTGCTAGACGCGAACAACGTTAGGTAGAAGAAGAACTTGATTTATTGATTACTTGGTCGGATGGTAATCGGTCATCTAAACTGCCACATCCTCTGCAATTTAAGCGGACTCCTGTGCTAGACGCGAACAACGTTAGGTAGAAGAAGAACTTGATTTATTGATTACTTGGTCAGATGGTAATCGGTCATCTAAACTGCCACATCCTCTGCAATTTAAGCGGACTCCTGTGCTAGACGCGAACAACGATAGGTAGAAGAAGAACTTGATTTATTGATTACTTGGGCGGATGGTAATCGGTCATCTAAACTGCCACATCCTCTGCAATTTAAGCGGTGCCAGACTCGGATAACGTTAGGTGGAAGAGGACTTAATCCGACAACCCTGCCCGCTCTATAAATTTTTAAAGTGAGTAAACTGTAAAAAATCACGTCGAGCCGCTGTTCCGTTGCTGCGTAATAGGAAAAGAAATCAACAAACATGCACATTGCATGTACTATAAGTAAATTCGCCATGTCTTTGTCTTAGATGACTTGATAGGATTATGTCAACTAATATTAACTAAAATTATTTATGATCCTATTATTAAGCAATTTTCGTTAATTTTTACGTGTTTAATGTGCAAACTAAAAGAATACGAAATACAAAACATACTCATATCGACATACTAGCTGTGCCCGCGACTTGGTCCGCGTAAAATTAGAAAAAAAAAATAGACTCAATTGTAGCCTGATGATGAGCTATTGGCTATAGCCAGTAGCCTTCCTCGATAAATGGGCTTTGCTATACTATACTATGGGCTAACACTGAAATAATTTTTCAACTCGAATTAGTAGTTCCTGAGATAATCACGTTCAAGTAAACAAACAAACTCTTCAGCTTTATACTTTAGTATAGATTAATAGTATATTTATATTTCATCATCAACAATGTTTTTCAGCCGACTTTATAAAAGAAAAAAGTTCTTAATTCGACTGTTTGTTACCTCAGAACTCTCGTCTAGGTAAACAGATTTTGATGATTCTTTTTTCATTTGGAAGCTAGCGCTTCCCGTTTGATCCCATGTCAATTTGGTAAAGTTCTAATAATTTGAAGACGATTTTCTGAAGAAAGAAAGATTATTTATATCCCTGTTTTATCAAAGATGGTAGCAGTTATTTATTACTCTTTCATCACTTTTTGAGTGTTTAAGCCACCAACAACGTATTTTAATTTAATCACAGCTTCTTATCGAGCAAGGTGGCAGTATTTAACGCTATTCTCACATCGCGAGACGTATTAACGCGAGTCCCATAATTGGATAAAACGATAAACCGGCCCACACGCACATCATGGCGGTCGTACGGTAGTTACTGCGCGTTAGCTGCCAAATTATTGTTCATCAGACCATCACTTCAATTGTTTACTAACGAATTTAACACAGATTAGAACGCAATGCTAAGGTTTTTTAGTTATATAACAAATAACATATAATTACATAGGACTGTCAATCAGTGTTACAACGTTACCGCTAGGCGGTGCTGATCAATCTCCATACAAATTTAAATAAACTATACCAACGCGTAAAAGTTAGAAAACTCGCACTAAGCACTCTGTTCATAAAGTAACTTAATTCATGTGTTATAGGTAACAACCGCAACACGTACGCACAGCAAATTATGGATAATAGGCACACACACACTTTCTCTCTCTCACACACACACATATACACACGCACGCACGCACATACACGCACACTTATACACAGATACACAATTACATAGCACTACTCCACTAATAATAATATCTAATCTTTATTACTATAAGTTTATTTTTATATAATAAGCTGTAGATTTTTGTCTTACGAATAAAATAAACGGACTGATACATTTTTTTTTAACTTACAAATACGTTATATTTTATAAAATACAGTGTCTTTATTTTCTTTTATTCTTCAGACGTTTTATTGATTTCCTTACGGAAAGAACGGTCCACGTCATTATATGGGATGGCAGCAGGTGGCCGGGACTTGAGTTCGTCCCTTCCTTGGCCCAGGAGGGACCACCTTTGACTTTGACGACCTTGATATATATATAAATATTCCACTTGAATCACTGCTTATTGGTGAAAACCGCATTAAAATCCGTTGCGTATTTTAAAAGATTTTAGCGTCGAAAGAAGAGAATTGACTTAGTTATATACTATGTAATAAAGGAGATAAAGATTTTGGCGAGCCCCAAAAAAAATTTCTGTAAAACGTTGCAATAACAATTGGTAACAGAACTAAATCTATTGAAATTTTCATACACAAGTAAAATAAATATTAAATATAATTTATGGGAGCTTAGCAGCTTAGCAGCAATCTCGTTTTCACAAAAATAACCCCAACGGCGTATTGCATTGGATTTAAATATCTCTTCAATTCTAAATATAGAAACGTGGGTGGCTTCATTATTGAATTCCTGGAGAACAATTCGGCCGTTAGTTTGTGCGTTCAGGACCAAGAATTGCCTCCGTTGTGTTATTTCTGGTAGCTGGCTGGTTGACGAGGGCCTTCATTATAACATTCTTTGCTCACATTCCTTTAACCACGCGAAGGCCGACATTTCGCTCCTCCTTGACCTATGCCACTAATAGAAAGTTTTCTCAGCACTTTCTATTAGTGGGTGTAGTGCTCTTGCAGTCGTATCACTGAACCACAAAATAACTAGTAATAACACGCGACTTCACTTGTGTTTCTTAAGCCTTATATTTCACGATTATTTCTATCTAATTAAAGTATCTATTACTAATATATAAAGTTGAAGAGTTTGTTTGTTTGTTTACTTGAACGCGCTAATCTCAGGAAATACTGGCCCATTTTGAAAAATTAGTGATAGATAGCCCATTAATCGAAGAAGGCTTTAGGCTATATATCATCACGCTAAAATTTAATCTAATTTTTTACCAATTTTACGCGGACCATAGCTATTCTATACTAATATATAAAGCTGAAGAGTTTGTGTGTTTGCTTGAGCGTACTAATCTCAGGAACTATTAGTCTGATTTGACAAATTCTTTCACTGTTAGGTTGCCCATTTATCGAGGAAGCCTAAAGGCTGCATACCATCAAGCTAAAACTGAATCAATTTTTTTAAACTAATTTGCAGGGCACATCTAGATTTCTATATAATAGGCCAAGTTGCCTAAAGAAATTAGAATCAAGTTATCCTTCCATTAAGTTGTCTGAGGCAATTACTACAGAGCCGCGGGCCCCGACAAAGCCAAACCCACCGGAGGGGCTGACTAGCCACATTAAAATACATTTATTTTTGAACTGTTTTCACTTCTATAGGGAGGTTTGTATGGGGAGTAACTCCATATGAAACGTCATCGACACAATCGCGTGACTTACGTTGTTTGTCTATAGTAAAGTTTTCACGACAGGCCCCAGGACTGCGTTGTGTTGTTTTTTTTTTATTATCAACTAGTCGTTACCCGGGACTTCGCCCGCGTAGAGTTAGGTGAAAAAATTATAATGACAAATAAATATTTGTGTATTCTTGGGAAAAGTAACCAAAATGCATAATTACCAAAAAAATAATGTAGACGTTACAAACAGACCCTTTAATTTTTTTTGTATGCTTATTCATACCTAAATTTAAATTAAAAACCGTTTTACTTCAATAAAGGAATTTATTAATATTTATTATATTTATTTAACTATTTATGTCACCTGTCGGGGGACTGCGTGAGTTCTTAGCGCAGATAATAAAAGATAGAGCTAATGCTATAGAAAACCCTCAAGAAGTCTTCATAAATTATAGCAAAGAACCCTCTCGATCACATCAACTTCCAAATAAAAAAAACCCATCATCATCGGTCCATTCCTATATGAGCCAAGGTACCACAGATAAACACATGGCAAACTTATAACATATGGCTGGCCCGTTGGCGCAGTGGGCAGTGACCCTGCCGTAGTGCTTCAATTCAGTGATTTTAACATGTATAATTTATGTAATATACATAATAAAACTTTGATTAATTTAAATCCGTATAAAAGCGTAGTTTCTCAATATATAACGAAAGAATGTGGAAGAATAAAATGGGGAATGTCTTTAAATGTTCGATAGACATTGAGGTAGAATTTGGGCAGCCAATATATTAAAGTAAACAGCCAAAAATGTCTATAACAGCAGTATCGGCGTTAAAATTTCCAATAAAACAATTCCGAGAATACCGAATCTGGGAAAGTCGATATGTTTATTCATGAAGCGTCACACGCCCACCTCTATTACTGTTTTATTAATTACTTGTAGCGGTAAGTGTCTGGACGATAATAATCAAACGTCTACCGCACTAGTGATGCTTTAACGAATTATATCGATAGTTATATATTCGCTTAGTTGTATTTTATATGCCAGGTATGATTAAAACAGTAGTACACGTAAAAGAAGGTATTTACACGATTGTCAATATAAAACACAATTATTTAATTTATAAAGTTCTTACAAACAATAATTTCGATACACGTTCTGAATCTACGTTTTTCAAATAATCTATGAGTGGGTTATTCGAATGGACATAATCACTATTTGTAACAATTTTTGACGTAACCAATATTCATTAAAATGTTCATAAGGCGCCTGTGTGTAGCTTCGATTCGACGCGCTTGACATCGTCTTAACGCGCATCAATAGTTATAATATCGATAAATTTGGAACATCTCTACGTAAGGTACACCTGAGATAAGTAACTCTTTGATAGGGAATATAAGTAGCCGATGTGAATTGGTTCGCGTCAAAATTTAACAGTTAAATAGGTTCGAAAGTGGCTACCTGATCGTAAGTAGCCGATAATAAACATTAAATAAAGAATGTAAACGTTTTAAATTAAGTATATATACGAACCAATCAAATAGCGATAACTAAGTATTAAATGATTTTATTCATCACTATCTAATATATTTTTTCTTTTATTAGATTTATCTATATATACATGGATAAAAGCGAAAGGTCGCCTATCACGAAATTTCGAAAACTGCGGGACGTACAAAGGTGAAATTTGGCAGGGCAGTAATTTATAATTAGTAGAAATCCGCTAAGAACTGATATGTCAATAGAGGGATTCATCTATATATACATAAAAGCAAAAGGTCACCTATCACGAAATCTCGAAAACTGCGGGACGTACAAAGGTGAAATGTGTCAGGAAGATAGTTTATAGTTAGTAAACATCGTCTAAGAACTGATTAAGGACGTCTAAGGGCTCTCACAAGTTTAATTTTAAGCTAACACAACAACTAGTACCCGTATAGTATACGTCTATATATGATTCCAGGACTATTGACTTCTAGGACTTATTGACTCGTAGAATATTCATTAACTTGTTACCTAAGGCTCAAGTAGCAAGTCAAGAGCCTTAAACCCTTACAGGAACATTTAAAGAGAAGTCAATAAGTACTAGTCAATAGTCCAAAGACAGCGCGGAGCAGTACCAAGACGTCTGTAATCAATCTGTTTAGATTTATTCATTTATCGACCCAGTTATTACCTTATGTGGCGGAGTAAATACCGCAATACTCGTCTTGCTCTCGTTTTGGATGAATTTATCGACTTGAAGATGGATGGAACGTGTCGAAGAGAGACAGGTAGCCGATTGCCCCTTCCACATATTCACTATGTATTTTAATTTTTACGATACTTTCATCTTTAACACAATTTATAGACGGTCAATAAATTCACCTTTCTGATAGTTTTAATGGTGTAACTAGGGTTGCGTCATGAGCAATATATTTTTTGTTGTTTTACGTGTATAGTCGACCAAGAAAGTGCTTTACCATTTTGGATAACAGCTCCTAGTTAAAGAAAATTTTGCTAAGGGTTATTGTTAGAAATTAACGTGATCCGTAACAAGCAAAAATAAGCCTTTTAACTAATTGACGGCGTCACACGGAATGAACGATGAAAGGTAATTTTTGATAATTATTTTGTTAAAATAATATATTATTTAGTTTTGCTTTTTTATTATTATATGGATGACATCAGATTCACGTGAGGTAAATTACACCATTGTAATGGCGGTAAATTTAAAGGTGTTGATTGCAATATTGGTTTTATAAATGGCTGTTACTGCATTTACTAACCCAAACAAATACTTTCTCACATAAGATCGGTGCGAAGTGGCAATGCTGTCACGTCAAGTCATAGTATTAAAGCGTTTCATTCGGTTATTGAGAGTTCCCCGTGGCCTAAACCGCTATTTAAATGCCGGCAACGCACTTGCGAGCCTTCTGATGGTGCAGATGTTCATGGGCGTCGGTAGTTACCACCTGCTCGATTGCCCCTTGTAACATAAAAAAAGAAAAATAAATTCTATTTAGCTATAGTTTAGCAGAGAATTAAGTTACACGGTACGTAGATTAAAATACATATTTTTTACATTATTATTATACAATATTTAAAACTGTATATATACCTATGGCTTATAATATTATATCCATATTTATATAATCCATATTTGTATACAATAATAAACACATTTACTTAAATAATTTACTAGTAGCAAAAAATGGGTAAATGCGAGTTAGATATGAGCACCAAGGCTTCCGTATCATCAACTAATAATTTAGCAGGTTATTTAAGAGTTATACTTTTCCTATTATTTCTTTTACTTCAAGGAAGTCACCGGATTTCTGTGTGATGCAACAGCTAATTAATAGTTTTAATTTTTGCCAAATTTCATGACTCTAGGTCAACGAGAAATAACCTATAGGTTTTGATTCCCTCTGCGAATATACTATTATGGAAAATGCGACATAACTCACCATATCTTTTAATTGAGTAGGTTTGTTTTTCATAGCTTCAAGGGAATGCAGAACTCAGTGTTTGGTGTTAATTTCAACTTTATATCTCAACGCGATTCTGGGTAAAAGGGGTTTAACGAACATACGGATTGATAGATTAACAGACACTGATGCAACACCAAATTTACAGTATTCGGATTTCTCCCTATACTTCTGCTACATCTTGTAGCTTGCTAAATTTCATGATTCAACGGGAAGTACATACAAAGGTTTTGTTTTCACTTTGCAAATTTTTGGAAAATATGTCAGAAAACATTGCCAATTAGGCTATTAATAGTTCAATAAGTTATTAAATAGGAGTATTTTATTAAGCTTAATAAGCTACCCCCGTCAAATCTCAGAAAACACAGACATGTTATTGGGGTATTTATGATTTAATATATTATTAATTAGAATTTATTAAGCTACCCCCGTCAATAACGTTACAAGTACCGGTGATACTTTTAGCATTGTCGCTGGCGAGAAATGCAACGAGCGCTGCTACATCGTTACTTTCAACCAACTTCTTTAATGGCGTTCTGCTGAGCACGTTATTTTCAAGTACTTGTAACTGATTATCATTCAAATCCTTAAAAATATTTGTCTTCACATATCCAGGATTGACCGCGTTCACCCTTACACCATCGGGAGCCAGCTCCAAAGCCGTGCATTTAGTGAATTGATCTATAGCAGCCTTGGACAGATTGTACGCCAAATACACAGTATTAGGCTTAGTGCTAAGTATACTCGATAGATTTACGACACAGCCTTTACTTGCTATTAGATGAGGTGTACACAGTTTCGTTAAGTAGAATACGGCTCGCAGATTCACCGCCATCACACGATCGAACGTTTCCATCTTACTGTTCTTTAATCCTTCAATACGCAATATGCCAGCGTTATTGACTAAAACATCTATCTTTCCGAATTTCTCAATCGTTTCATTTACAATTCTTTCTAGACCCGAATCTTTGGTGATGTCGGCTACAATCGTCAATGTTTGTATTCCTTTAGCCTTTTCACACGTGGAAGCCACTTGATTCAAGTTATTTTCCTTTCGACCAACCAGAACTAGTTTTGCTGATAATTTGGAAAAGTGAATCGCCGTAGCCGCTCCGATTCCCGAACTGGCACCGGTAATGAGGACAACTTTGTCAACAAAATCCATAATAAATAAGGAATAGTATAATTGCTGGAATTTCGACCACGTCTTCTTTGTTTATGGTCCCACTGTTTTACGTGCCTTCCGAAACACGCAGGAGGTCGGATATCAAATATAAACCAGTGCTAGAATGGGTCACCCATCTATCATCACTTTATTTATTTATCACAAGATATAAAAAGAAATAATTACATTGTATATATAATAAATGCACAATGCTAAAGCTTATCTCTTTAACAGATGTCTGCAATCTCAGACTACCCTTGAGTGTGAGTAAAGAAGCTGTAGCAATTTTACGCAGACGGAGTTGCGGAAAACAGCTAGTTTAAAAAAAAATCTTGCAACTTCAGGCATACATAAGAGAAATTATGAAAGCAAGAATATTTTATGTAACCGTTCTAATGCTTTATGCGAATATCAAATATGACATGCTTGTTCGCTATGGGCATGCATATTCGCAAAGCATATTAACGTTGTGACATAAATTAAGTTAACAATGTTTATTATAACTAAATACGTTAAAACATTAAACGTAAATTGTTTCTAGACGACTGTTATCGCTAGCGCAAATCGACCTTTTCAGAACCAATAATAGAATTAATAACTTTTCAATTTTTATTTAATTTTTTAACTTAAAAATAACACACGCAATTTTAAAATTGCTACTGATGGTGCCATCATTATCTCATTCGACAACTAACGTTTCAATTCTCCTCTATGTGTTGCTCGCTTTCTCAAAACTTTTAATATTATTCGAAGACGCGATGAAGGCTAAATAAACTAAGGATAACATTATCGGATAAAATCAGAGGCTCTAGCACGAACATTTCGAACCGTTCGTGTCGAAGAGTCGACTGTATTTAGGATAAAAATGTTTGTTCCAGACCCACAGGAGGCAAGTCTTTAATTGTGACACACTTTTAATCAATGCTAATGCAACCTGCTTTGATACTAAGGAGGGTCCGCTGTTGGTCCAGTACTAATGTTTTCAAAGTCAACTCTTCGACTCGAACGGTTCGAAATGGTCGTGCTAGGGACCCACGCCGGAACTACCTTGACTGGGAACGTAACACGGGCCGTGTACGAGTGTTAGTGGCAAAGAGATATCTTCAGCTTTTAGCCAAATTAATAGGGATAATGTAGGATTCCAAGGACGAAGTAACTTTTTAAATCGGTTTAGTAATTTATTTTTATAATATTAGTATAGATATATAATGAATGAAGAATAATGGTAAGAAATAATTTTGTTTATAAAAGTTTTTTTTTACTTACAGCAGCAACGGCTTCGTATCCTCGGTCATTGTCACAGATCACTTTAAACTTTTTTTAATAAATTCACACCAACATTCCGCCGTCTATGGCATTAAAAAGATGGCGGTCAAAACCGTTAAGGAATTAGATCTTAGTTCGTTAAAAAATCACCTAAGTTTTTATGGTTTAATGAATTGCGGTATATTTAGAAATGAGTAAGTACCACGATAATTTATTTTGGCAGGTAGAAATTGCGACCTGTGTCAGTGAAACGTGGAGCCGTTGTAATCCGAGGACACAGGCGTAAATTGCTTCGGTCCTCAAGTAGTCTTAATGAATTAAAATTATTGACTTACGTATTTAAAAAAAGTCATTAACTAATTTATGAATACGCGGGGACGACATAGGAATGTATTTGATTCTTAAGACAACTCAATAAGATTGTTAAAAAAAGATATTTACTAGTTTATGGTTGAGGGAGGAGGGCACAAACATGGATTACTTAATGCCCTAAGTAAGTAAGGTTATTTAAAAAAAGTCACGAGTCTATTTATATGGGGGAAGCGCGCGGACCTAGATTGCTTAGGGCAGCGTGTAGATTTCATAACATTATTTAAAATAAGTCAGTTACTACTTTATGGATGGAGAGGGGGGGGGGGGCACAGGCGGAGAGTGCTTAGGGTACCAAGTGCTTTTAAGTAGCACAGAAGTAGATGGCTCAAATTTTCGCGTTTTAAAAAAAGACTGTTACTACTTTATGGAAATTGAGGAAGAGCACTATATTAAGCAATTAACCACCTGTATTAATAAGCTGTCGCTATATGTACAAGGGATTTTAAAAATTATATATTGTAATTATAGTCTATTTTGCTACACAAGTTTAAAAAAAAGAAAAATGGAACAGATTCGATGACCCCCCCCCCCCTTAATGTGTGACGTAATTTATGAATGACCCCTAAGTGATAAAATACAACTTGTATTATTCTTGGGGTTATGACTTTAGATTAAATCAAGCTGTTTCACTTGTCTCTGATCAGCACCTTGTTTTCTCAAGCTGCCCTTTACTAGCTTGATAAAATTTCGAAAAGCAAGCCGGTCAAGCTGTGATTGTGTCTTTCGGTTAGGCTTTCAATAAATTATGATTTACACTTATCTCACTTACTTGACCTTTGCAACTTAAGCTGTTGGCATTTAAGGGTTTGCCTACACCGAATGATAAGACCTGGATACACAGACAGACTAGGTTATCTGAAAGTTTATCTTACTATATTAGCCATATACGCCTGCAACATAAATTATCTATCGACTTCTTTGTAAGGACTTAAGTTTATGCCTTCAGGCAATAATGATAATAACTTTTTGACAGATTTTAAATTATGAATAACTATTTTGCAATTACACTTTTATTGACACAATTTCTGTTTGATATTGTTAAGATCGTCTTGGTTTTTTGAATTGTATAAGACTTTCACGCCTTTATACATTTATATAATCATTTGACTTTGACTATGACTTTGACTTTCACTTTGACTTTGACTTTGACTTTGACTAGGACTTTGATTTTGACTTTGACTTTGATTTTATAAGTAAAATGTAACTTTACTATAGGACACATACTACCTATGCAATACTTTCATTTGGCAAATAAATTATCTATCTATCTTCTAAGATTCTATATGGATGGTAGGGAGTATGGTAGGCGTGTGTGTGGATAGTAGGTGTGTGTGTGTGTGTGTGTGTGTTTGTGTGTTTAGTTTGTACTTCATAATATTAGTGTATAAAAAATAAGAAATTACGAATGTAATGCGAGCAAAGTTGATCTCTAGTTTAATATATATGTACATGGTGATACAAAATATAGCACACAGGCTAACTAAACTTTAGCATGTCAAAATGTATTTCTAAAGTCAATTGAAGACAAATGTTTGAGATAGCAAAACGATATCGGGCTCAGAACGATTTAAAGTCCAAATAGCCCTTCGAAAATTCAGGTACAACGTCGAAACTTGTCCGTACATAATGCTAGAATTTCATTACGAAATATTTGACAATAGAGTTTAATATTCACTTCATTTGAACGACATTACGATCGCTGACTCAATTATCTTGACATTTTGGAATATCATTTGACAATCAATGGTGTTTGTTTAGACATGGTTTATCAATTGATTACCAAAATGTATATATATACAGGACTATAGGACACACGGACGTCTTTTCCTAAGGTAGACAACTTAATGCCTGTGTTATAAGTAACAGCCGCCTGTTATACACAAATATTTTTTTAGAAATATATAAATACATACACATGGATAATACACCCAGACTCGAGGTGGGAATCGAACCCATGACCCCCGGAGCAGAAGGCAGGGTCACTGCACACTGCGCCAACGGGCCAGCCAATACAACCTTGCATTTTTTTCCTTATATAACAAGCGACATACGAGCAGCCGACACTCACCTAAGTGACTATCGACGCCCATGGACAACTGCAACACCGGAGGGCACGCCGATGCGTTGCCGACCTTTGAGAAATGAGTATGCTCTTTTCTTAAACGTGCCTAAGTCGTTTTCTTAAACATTCTTCGTTTGTATGGCTAAAACTCTAAAACGGCTTTACCATTTTAAACTTTGTTTATTTTGTTTTATTCTCCTCATTTCCGGGAAGGTTTAAAAGAAGAAAAAGTAATAAAATGTGAAAAGGTTATATTAGAATACTAAAAAAAATGCAGATTTGATTGCTACTTCAGAATACTTGAACTAGATGAGATTCTTATTAGATCTTTTAACTGACGTGCCATTTAATGTTATTATCTCATAAAACAATCTGCCAGAGTCAGGTTTTATGGGAAAAACATAAGGAGATTGGTTAAATGGCTAATAGCAGACGACCCAAAATT
>JANCMC010043833.1:0-26882 GCA_024363005.1 Charaxes varanes
CATTCCCACTTCAGCTTTGCTTATTTTACTTACGTTTCATTTTTTTCCCATCTGTGTGTGTAACCTAACTCAAAAAGTCCAGAAACTGAAAATTCATTGTTGCATCAGTGTCTTTTTTTCTATCTGTCTGTTTATCCGTCAAAATCCTTTTCTCAAGAATGATATAAGTGTACAGTAACAGTGAAACATTTAAAATTGTAAATAAATTTGTAGTAAATCATGAAAAATATTTTGTTTTATTTTCAATATCTATCACAATATACCAAAGCATTAAATAAAAATTTAATACGCAAGCTCGCGCGAGGGGCGGGCGTTAGACGTCTCGCTTTGGCAGTATTTCCTGTCCAGCTCGTAATCCACCTCCACGCTCATTATAAATCATAATTATAATAGCAAGGTGTTCTTTACAATATTCCCTATTTTCATGATAAAAAATATAAAAAAATCGAAATGGTCTAAATTTGTGAAAATCAGGTTGATTTATGAAAAAATTTATGTGAAAAAAAAAAATTTTCGTATTCAAAAATGCAATTAAAAGGCTCATTAGATTGAGTGGTTTAATTATTTTAATCTATAATTTTATGACTGTATAGAAAGCTTTGGATTACTGCATGCCCACCAATTGGTCAAAACTTCAAAGTCCCTTAATTCTTTAACCAGTCACTATATTACACGTGTTTCAGGGACATGTATATGTAGGACACACTCAAATATTTCTAAAATCGGAAACATCGAGTGTTTTTACCTGTCCGCTTTGCGTGGAATGCCCCCTATATAAGTTGTACTAACCAAAATGATGAGATGTAATTTCTTGAAAAAAATATATTCTATTCTAAAATCTATTATCAGTGACAGGTACAATAAAAGAAATAAAACCCACAAGCACATTTGGTAGCGTTTACAACAGTCATCTTACAATATCATTTAATTGCATCACTATTTTCTCTTCAACTTCTGTGCAGTAGGTTTTGAATTCCGTTTGCGCCCACGCGTGGGACTGCTTGATTTTGGCGGACTGCGCCGCGAGTTTGGGCGGTGGGATGGGCGGTTTGAAGGCCATTTTCGAGCCGTCGTATTCATCGAATATTTGTATGGGCGTCCTGAAAATTAGTGTATACAATGAGTTTGTTCTAGGGCATTATTTGGTGAGTCATTGCGGCATCATTAATAAGAAAACACTGGCATTCGGAGAATCTTTAGCAGAAGTGAAAACGAATCGACGTAGGTGTCGGTAACAGTGACGTCAGTGAGTGAATAAAAAGCGTGAAACTCGCGTCATCTTCACCGAACGCTTAACTTTGACTTCGACGTCACCGTTACCGACACCTTTGACGACCCGTTTTCACATCTATTGTTTTCATGGAAAGCGTACTGTGATGATGACGAGAAATTAATGCTTTTTCCCTATCTCAAAATAGTACGCAACGAGCTTAAAGAAATACTTCAAAAGTTGTAGGAAAAAGTAAAACCGTGAATGCTGTACTTTGGAAATTATAAAGTACGATTTTAATTTCTTGCTTTTTAGTTTTTGGAATAACACGCTGAAAAAATTTAACTATCAATGTTTTTATAAATCCAGAAATAAAACCAGAGAAATTCTGTGCAATAAATAGTACAATATACTGACTCAACGAAGGTTCTAAATAACATTGGTTTCTCCTGATTATGCTTATGGTGGGTCTATATTTCCTTATAATAACATTATAAAGAGGTAAAGTTTGTGAGTTTGTATGTCTCGGATAATTTCTGGTTATACTGATCCGATTTAAAAAAATAATAAAAAGGTTTACTATCCCTAAATGCTATAGGATACTTTTTATTTTGGCAAATATAGCTTTTAAAATATTTGACGACGCAAAAGAGCATATAAAGTCTACGTGAAAGAAATATAATTTGAATTTAGACACACAAAAACAAATACTGGTACAGGATATCGGTGTCTCGCTTCGTTCGGTTTGTGAGAGTTCCCAGTGGCTCAAATCCCCACTTTGAAGGCCGGCAATGCAGACGTCGGTAGTCACTTGGGCTCTGGACCGTGCCCTCGTCGTTTTATATTACTTTGAAATGGCACGGAGACTTAGCTTGTGGGGAAAATTGAGTAAATAGAAAAAGGAGGTAAGGAGGTAGGGAGGTAAGGAGGTAAGGAGGTAAGGAGGTAAGGAGGTAAGGAGGTAAGGAGGTAAAGTGGTAAGGAGGTAAGGTGGGAAGGAGGTTAGGATGTAAGGAGGTAATGGGGTAAGGAGGTAAGTAGGTAGGTAAGTAGTAATAAGACATCATCTAAGAACGGATCTTAGGATAGCACCAGATTGAGAAAATAAAGGGGCACGTGTAATTATACGCGAAACAAGTCACGGGAAACATCCAGTAATTTTATAAAAAGACTAATTCGTTAATTTAGTAGATTAATTACCTCCCGTAAATAGACTATTATAAATGATAACTAAGCAAAGCACGTAAATAAGGGACCCGGAGTTATGCAGACGGTTGGATGTAGAGACAAAGAAACGGTTAATATATGTATGTCGCGATCCTTAACTGAGTAATGCTTGCATTATTCTATTCTGTGTATTGTAAAACAGCAGCCTGAGGTATCGTGGCGTATTAATCATCAAGTAAGAAATGGTTTGTAAGTTTCAATTTCGCTTAAAATCGTGCTTTGTTCTAACACTAAAATATAATTTATCAACAGTGATATTTGGGCGAGCCAAAAAGCATTTCTGCACGTTATTTGCGGCTGTGTCAGTGTCCATTTGTACAATGCGAAACTTTGCGGGACACGTTTTTGTACCGCCGCTCGGTTTCCGCCAGAAAATTATAACAATGTGATTAAAATACTCGTACACATATAAAACATTGCCAAGAGTATTTTATATGTGTATGAGTTATGTTATAATACATACATATTGTTAGTTATAATCATAATTAAAATGATAAAAGAAGTTTTACTGACTTATCTTCAGTAACACCATCATGATAAACAAGATGTAATGCCAGAGCCAGAGATAGCTTCATTTAAATGATCATTTCAATGAGCATGTAGTGTGACTGAGGACTTTGTGTTACTGAATACAGTTTTGTATACCTTTGTAGACTTCAAGACCAGAAATGTACAAGCACTTTGAGCTATGTCTGGTGGTTGTTATGATGCCGGAGCCAGACATTGCTTCATTTCAATGATCATGTGGTGTAGTAGGGGATTTTGTGTATATGCGCAAAATTTTGTAGTACTTTGTAGACTTCAAGGACAGAAATGTACAAACACTTTGAGCTATATCTGGCTCCGGTATAATGGCAAAGAGACAGAATTTGTTTGTGTCTATAAAAGCAATGTTTTAATTGTATCTGGAATTATTTATTTAAATCCTTGATACTAATAAAGGTGAAAGTGCAACCACATCTTTGTATTATTTATCTTCAACAATATAGTATAACTTTCACCTTAACTGTAGAATATCTTTAAGAACAACCTCAAAAATAAAGCTCAAGAGTTATGCTGCATTCATTAATTCAAATGTAAGATATCGAAGGACCTCATTATCCGAAATTGTTTGTTCGTCTGAAATATCGGTTAACTTGTTACCGGTGAGATCAAAGGGCGTAATTTTTTCTCATTTTTCACGCCGGCGAATATAATTTGATTTTCATGAAGGGATGTTGGCAGTCGATTTGCAACTTTCTCTCAACTTTCCAAGTTAAACTAATTTTTAAATTCACTTGTTTTGCGTTATTTTGTTTGCGTTGAAATCTTTTTTTAGGGGAATTTCCTTTTAATAATCATGAACTTGGGATTGGGTACAGCTTTTTTCATGTGATATATATTTAACGGGAAATAAGCGGACATTTTCTACCCAATCGTACTTTGGTTTAGCGTTTTAGTTGTAAAAGAAAAATATTTGAACGAATTTTTTTATATTACGAGAGACAAACGAGCAGGCAGCAGGCAGCTAAGTGCCTCTCACGCCCGTGGATATCTGCACGACCAGGAGGCAAACAGATGCGTTTCCGTCCTTTAATAGTAGTACCAGGGTCCACTTCAATTGCAGAGTATTTGGCTGTGAGGCGAGTTAAAATGACCGATTGCCATCTGACGTATGTAACAGAGTCATCTAGGTCATCCTCCTTTTGGGACTTTTCACTATCATTCTAAAACACAAAATAGTAATAAATGAATACAATTAATTTGAATTTTATGATATGTTTTTCAGGTGTCCATTAATTTAAAAAAAATATAAATCATTAAAAAAAAGACAGATAAAATATGAGAGCAACAAAATTTTGACACAGATTATAAGAACAAAAATATAGCCGACCAATTGTGACAAATAAACTAAAATTTTGATGGCTTCTACATAAAGTTTTTTAGCCACATTCATGGCATTCTCACTTTTTTACGTTTTCTTAATAAACTTGACAAGTTCTATTAACTGTATTAATTTCTAAGTAAAATACTTAAAAACACTTAACTTTATGAAATGAATACAGTTAATAGAAGCCATCAAGTTCCTTTAGAAAACGAAAGTGAGAATGCCAAGAATGTGGCTTACGGTACTTTACATAGAAGCTATGGATTTCATTACAAAAAATGTCAAACAGTAACAAAAAACAGTGTCATCCATTAACATATATCCGCATATCAAAACATATTAAGATATATATACATTTTTACACTAATAACACTAACGGTTATAAAACCACCTTATATGCGGTAGAGGTAGGCAAGGGATATACCAGTAAAATCCCTGTACAACCTACTGAAAGACCTTGGCTTGTCAAAAACTATCATAAGTTAATTATTAGACAGGACATCTAAAGCCGGACTAGTAGGATCATACCAGATTTGGCTAGGCAGAGGAGGGAACACTGGCAGTGAAGGTGACTGCTATGGTTCCTTCCTCTGCAACGCAATGGACCCGGCACCCGTACGGTGAATCCTCCATATAATGCTAAGAAAGTCGTCTCAATACTGCCTTGAGATAAAAATTTGAGAACAAATTATATTAAAACATTACCTGCGTCCCCAATTCTAATATTTCATTCAGATATGCTTGGTCCACCTTGTCCATAGCTTCTTGGAAGTCATTTCTTAAACCCTATAATAGAAAATATATATTAGTTAATTTAATCTATAACATATTCATAAAGGACTCTTATACATATACTGTGTAAATGATGAGATTTTTAATGTCTGAGATAGGAAAGTTGCTTCATTTCTGCATAGCGATTTTATTCATATACTAGCTGTAACCTGCAGCTTCGGCCTGCATGAATTCAGTAAATTTGTGGAATAGTTAGGGTTTTTATATTTTGTGCGGAGCCTTAATTATTTAGCTAAAAGAAAAGTAGCCCCCTGTTATTTCTTGTAAAAGCAGCTATCTGCCAGTAAGTCGCTTCTATATTGGTCCAGCTGTTTTCAAGTTTACCCAGAACAAGCAGAAAGAGAGTGTACAGAGTAAAACATACAATAACAGGCCCTTAAATTTTATTTATATGGATAGATTTCATTACATATTTTTTATTTTATTAGCCCATAATGCTGGGTACTGCTGGGCAAAGGCCTCCCCACTCTAAGACCACTCTCCTCTATCTAGAGCTAAACTAATCGACTCCTTTATATCCTTCCTTTCTAATGGATACTTAATTTTTTTTGCAGTTTCCAAGCTGATGTGAAATACGCCACTCATCACAAATACCAAAAATACGAGCATTGAGTATGCCAAAATGTAGCCGGAATATCGTGACGACAAAATGCTGTAATTTATACTAATATATAAAGCTGAATAGTTTGTTTGTTTGCTTATTTGCCCTAATCTCAGGAACTACTGGTCCGATTTGGAAAATTGTTTCAGAATTAGATAGCCCATTTATCGAGGAAGGCTAAAGGTTTATATCATCACGCTAAATTGACTTTATTTTTGTTACCTAGTTTTACGCGGACGAAATCGCGGGCATAGCTAGTGTGTCATAAGTGTTGTATGCGTGTTGTTTAACAATAATTCCTACTTTGATTAATTATTATTTATTATAAAAAAGATGTACCAAACATATTTATTCTATAAACATAACGTACTTGCCCAAAAATAAACATTCTTCTTAAGTTCTTATTACTTCCTTTAAGTCGTCTTATTCTAATTAAAGTTCATCCATAAATTATGAATCTTAATCATAAGGTTAAAGATAATGTTAATGATAAATTTAAATGGCTAGTACTTGTGTGAAACCATGGAATGCTAAGAAATTTGTCTCTAGAATTATTAATATTCTTGCGTTATAGGACCACAGTGTTATAGGGGGAATTATAGTATAGACCTCCTGAAGGATCCCGCATGACCAACTGGTCATTCTGTAAATCAATTTGTTAAATCTTCCATATTTTAGTTGGTATACAAAACGGAATACCTATTGGTTAAAATTTGCATTTAAATGTGATGTTGCATGCTAAATGAAGATAAGTCGCTTTTCGCAAATTTTATGACAAAGCATTTCCCCAAGGCGGCTGGCCTTACCCCATTCAGGGCCAAGCTACTCAGTGTATTGCACCCAGTGCAGTCCCATGTTATAGGCGACAGCGATTTATATTTTTATTTGTATAACTAGAGATTTTAAAGAAACTAATTTTCTGCAAAAAAATTTTAATGATAATGTATATTTTTTCCTTTTGATTTTATATATTGTTTATTATTTACATTAAAAGTATATTGAATACAGAAAATGATTAAAAAGTAGGCCTACACCATGCCTGGTGCGTTTTGACAAAGCGTTGTTCAAAAACGCACCATGCTATTATTACACTTGTGTAAATACTAACAATTATATAATATATATAATATTTCATTAAATAACCTTTAATTACTTTGCATTTGTGATAACGCATTACTTGTTATTATTACATACAACTACAACATCTTAATGCATAAAATATTTATTACCGTGCAATTTATAAGAAATGATTCCGAAACGCGGAATTTCTGGACCGATGAGACCTAGGGACCTTCAAGAAAAGAGCGTAGTCATTTCTTAAATGCCAGCTACGCTTTAACGACCTTATTCTTCTGGGTGCCTGCGTGCATTAAATTCATATATATCTATGGGTGTCACTGTTAGAACTTCTTTATAACAATGTGAGCTGTCTAGACTTCTATCTATTCTTATAGTATAATAAATATAAATAAATATATACAGGACTATATGACACACGGCGTCTGTTCCTAAGGTAGACAACTTAATGCCTGTATTTTAGGTAACAGCCGCCTGTTATACACAAATATTTTTTTTTTTAGAAATATATAAATACATACATATGGATAATATACCCAGACTCGAGGTGGGAATCACCCTGGAGCAGAAGGCAGGGTCACTGCCCAGTGCGCCAAAGGGCTATCCATATAAACAAAACAAAACACAGGAAAGAGCTGGCGATTTGTCTCGCTGGTCTTTTAACTTGACCCACACATGTTAACGTGATAATTTTGGACATCGTGCGAAGGTGAGAGTGGCGTGTTTACCGTCTCGTCGTGCGCGTCTTGTTGCACTTCCTGTAATATGTCTCAAACGTAACTTCTAAATATACTGCTGACGTGTTTTACCTTGAACTTACCTAGCTTAATATTGCAGGCATCCTGTTAGTTTTTGCATTGATGTCTCCTTGTTTTATTTTTTATTAACTTTATTACACAGCTAAAAAAATATTGTACAAAGAGTAGCTTAATGATACACCAGCCTTAAACGTCCAAGAAAAAAAGAGCATGTGTGCATGTGTGTGTATATTAAAAAGAACTAAGGTTACCAGTAATAAATAAAATTTATTTAAGTTCATAATTCACGTTCTTGGTTTAAGAACTCTTTAAGATCTATCTTTTGTTACTATGATGATATAAGCGAGTGAACATTAAATGTATGTAATTTGTAATTGTTAAAATATTAAGGAAATGTAAACCATTTCATTTCATTGTTAAAATGCACGTAATCGTCAAAATTTTCTTTAAATTTTTAACAACGATCATGGTCGTACTTCGATGAACATTAAGTGATAGAAATATACATGTTTTTTATATTATATTCCTTTTAAATAATGCAATTCCTTTTCTAGAAACTAAAAGTACCAGATGATGACAATGTTTTATTCTAACTAGTCGTAGATTATCAGCTCACGTACTTTCGTATTCCCATTAATTGGACGCTGCACAGATAACATATAGAAATCAAACAACAGCTGTGGATCGGAATTAAGGTCAGCGCAGCGTTCGCAATGAAATTGCCCTTAGTAAGTGATGGTATTGTTTCAGCCAGTTATTGCGATCCCGTTGTAGAGAGACACGTGTGGAATAAATTGAACTGCAATTTGGAGCCTTTAATATGGAGTGGTGTTGTGTTGCTGTGCTATGCAGCATTCGAATGAGCGCACAGAGGCCGGCGCGTAGCGGGTCATTGGTAATGCGGCCGAGCACATGATTGTTTTAGCCTCTGTGGACTGCGCCTTTGTTGAATTTTGTTTATTGTCGAAGCAGTTGCGCTTTATTAAGTCTGGTAGCTTGTCAGTAGAGTGGTGGCCAGAATAAATCTTTATGTAAATTTTATCTGACAAGACAATGACCTAAATGAATTTCGGTATTGCGACCGAGCACATGATTGTTTTAGCCTCTGTTGACTGCGCCTTTGTTGAATTTTGTTTATTGTCGAAGCAGTTGCGCTTTATTAAGTTCTGGTAGCTTGTCAGTAAATTTGTTTCCAGAAGATATATTTATATAAATTTTATAAAATGACCTACATGAATTTCGATGTTGCGGCCGTGCAATATGACTGTTTTAGCCTATGTAAATTGCGCCTTTGTTGAATTTTGTTTATTGTAGAAGCAGTTGCTCTTTATGGAACCCCAGTAGCTTATCGGTAAATTGGTTTTCAAGGGTAGATTCCCTCAGCTCAGACATACACATCACGCCTGCTCCTGGTATAGGCTTATATGCTTAGTTGTAAGGGAAAGAAATTATCACATGATTCCTTTTTTTAGCCTAAAGGCTTTCTTCTTAAAGGTCAAGAAGATCTGTCGTATATATTTTATCAAATCTTTAATTTCAAATAAGATTTCATGTTTTAATCATTCTTATGGCGTGTAAATAAAGTTTATATATAAACTTGTTCCCTCTGATATTTTTTATTCAGTTGCCACTGATGACGTGATAGATTCCTTTCGTGTATGAGATTAATTGGACTCGTAGTGCAGTCAGTATTGCAGCACGCCAGATTGCTCGGTTCCCTGCGGACCTTCCTTTGTACCTTTTGTTGGATTTACATAGACATTTGACGTAATACCCGACTTTCGTGAAACAGTCTTAAATCCGTACGATTCACAACAATAATTGGAAAATAAAAGGATTTAAGTACTGTTAGTTATAATAATAATAATTTAAATTATAAATGCACACATATTGACTTATCTTCAATAAAAAAATTATTGTAATCTCTGTTCAATAAATGTCTACCATTAATGCACACAAATCGCGATAGCAGTATTACCGTCACTGATAACAGTATGACGAATTTCTATAGGGTCGTTGGGAGTGATAACATCATTGATAACAAAACGATGAATTTCTATTGGTGGTTGTTATGACGGCAAAGATATGGTGAGTTGGTAGGTTCCTATAATGCCGGAACGAGACATAGCTCAAAGTATTTGTACAATTTGTACATCACCGCAAAGTTCTACAAAACTTTGTGCAGCTACACAAAGTCACCGGCTACACTACACGATTATTGGAATGATCATTCAAATATAGCTATGTTTTGGGCATAAAAACAATGTGTTAAATTTATCCCGGCTTGTTCACTGGGGCCTTTATAACCAATAAAGATGAAAGTGCAATAAATGTTTCTGTATCATTGTCTTATACTCAATCGTTCGGCTAAAAATCATTAGGTCTGCTTGGGTATTCTGAGATATATATTAGTGATCAGCAAGAACACAATACAACACGGTTAGTTTGGCTGTGGTTTTTAGGAGGAAGGAAATTCTTTTGAATTTCAATTTGAATTGAGTTGAGGATTTTTTAATCCGGTAGCTCCTTTTTTTTTCCTTTTAGCTCCTTATATTGTCACAAGTTAAATTTAAACTACATGTTAAAAAACACACTGAATAGAATGTGAAAAACTAGTTTCTGTAAGAACTGTTTTTAAAAGAGTGGCTAACGAGTTTCTTGCTGATTCTTCTCGTGGCTCGACTCTTCCGAATCCAGCACGCCCACCATACCGGCTATTTGCATAGGAATGTAATCAATTGAGCTTCCTTTTTTTCCACTATCGACACTGTATCGTGGAATAGCGCTATAAATATTCGAGACTCTTTTCACTTACGTTCAATTCCGTTATTTGAAAAAAGAACTGTTGTATTGAGATTTTTTTTTATTTAACCAGAAACAATTCGTATAGTGTTGTAATAAGAATGTGCAGAAGGAACACTTCACTGGCAGTGTTTTGGAAATTGCCTCATTTTATACGACCCTAGTGCCGTTTTGGACATCTTTAATACGACTTGATAACTATTGCTTAGATTTCATGAGCCAAGATCGTTTAGTAGGTCGTAAAGAGATTACATTAGATTAAAAATTACGCACATATATTTAAGACCTTATGATAATTTGACATCAATAGAGCTAATAAACAAAATATATGCATTTAGTTTTAGAATTGGTTTGTAATATCAGCTCAAATGAAGTGAACGGCTTTGGCTCGAGTGGAATTACATCACATTTGAATGCAATGAAGTGTTTTAGGTTAAAAGCCAATTCTGTGCTCTTATCTGCATGCAAATTACTATTTGTGAAAGGGACGTATAGGTTCATGCGTTCAAAAGAGACATCCTTTGTTTTAATAATGCGCTCGGCTCCTTTATTTAAATAACTGATTAAATCAGATTTTACTTTGAGGTTTCATGACGATGTAGGAAATTTTAAATATTAAAAATAAGATTGAATTGATAATTTCACATCAATAAAGCAATTGTGAAATTTATGTGCATTTAGTTTTAGAATAAAATAGTATTTATTTTTACATAGGAAAACTTAAGTATGTCTAATATTCTCGCTAAATGGCAAACAAGCGTAAAATTTGTAAGTTTACCTCCTAAGTCCTAATTGATTTTTGTCTTTCTTATTCGCTGTTAAGTTACTGAGGTTATAAAACATATTCTCCGCTCGTTTAATACAAACATAATTAAATGTCTCTTCTCAGAGTAAAGGAATTAATTAAACAATTTTCTTACAACACGTATAAAGCGTTTATTAACAACCTTGGTTTCACCTTTGGAATAGGTGTATTACCACACGTCAAGCTCTAATGCAACTTGATCGCTCTTTGCATTTAAAACAGACCAAATTATGTGTGATATTCATCTTCATTATAACTCCCGACCCTGCTCGCATTATTTAAAAGTCATAGCAGAATAAATATGCCTTTTTGATAACACCACTTCTTTTACATTTTTTTTTATGTTACAACGGGCAAACGAGTAGGCAGTAGGCAGCTAAGTGCCTACTGACGCCCATGGACTTCTGCACGACCAGGAGGCTAGCAGATGCATTGCTGGCCTTATTGACGAGTTTATGCTACCGGGAAGTCTCATAAACCGAACGAAACGCGACAACGATACCGTCACTTGACGTGACAGCATTGCCGCCACTTCACGCCGATCTTATGTTAGAAAGAAGTACTGGTACCCGGACGCGTCTGCCCAATTTGGCTACATGGCGCTACCTCTAATTAGAAAGACAGGAGTAAGGGAAAGGGTTGGAGTAAAAGGATATAAAGGTAGATGGGGAGGACAGAAAGGATGCGGATACTACTGTCACGGACGATGCAGGAGGAGTGAATAGCAGCTAGGCTAGTTCTGGGTCGCGTCCCCGTGGTGGATCTGACCAGTTATCGGACAGATAAAGGAAGATCCACCCTTTGGGAGTAAGATTTAAAACCTCCAAGAAAAATGCATATTCGTTTCACAAAGGGCGACAACGTCTATCGTCTCCAGATGGATCGCCTGCCCGTTTGTCCCTTGTTATGAGGAAAATTTCAATTAAACTAACTGTTTTGTAAGCATTTAGGAACGTTAATTTAACATATTTTAAATATACATGACATGTTATTTTAGTTGCATGTGATTTAATTGTATGAAAATGCGATGGGTAATCCTTTAATCGTATTATTTAAATTCAATGTTGGCCAACTAACGAGTGTTAAACACGACATAATCGTTTTGTTGTTGTTAAATCGATCACAGATTAAGGAACGAGCGCAACGTTCTGTACTAAAAATTATACTACATAAACCCCTTCGATATCCTACTGAGTTATTATACAGAGGTAATAAGAAGATGAAAAACAACATGGCTTAAACTTTAATTTGAACACCTTATGAATTGCAGTCTGTAATTCTACAGCTGAAGTAATCGAGACGTCAATACATTTAATTTGATTTTGTTTTAAATCACTCAGTTTTTTCGGCAGTCTAATTTTATTCCTATCAGTAAATTTTGGTACAAACCCGAAAATTATTTTTTGCGTGATCCCAAAAGAGTTACTGCTAGGCAGTTACTGTGTTTTGAAACAGGGTAGCCATATGTACATATATTTGAGCATAAATATGCTATAAACATAAATTTGTCATGCAGGTGATAACGCCGAGCGCGGGCGGTGTTTTTCTTTTAACGTAGCAATATCTGCATGTTTACAAGTCGCGAACTAGATACGAGCTTGTTTTTATGAGCTATCCGTCTCTCGCGGCCCATCGTCTGCCTTGTAATCTTGTGAACTAGTGCCGAAACTCCGTAAATTATTCTTCAAACATTGATTTTAATAGTGCAAGTCTGTCGGATAAATAAACTGCCGAAGTTTCAGTAAGGTACAAATTATGTCAGGTCTATGGAGTGAAGAAGTTAAGAGACATGTCTCAAATGGGTGTTAAATCTTTTTTTAATATTAGCATAAACAGAAGTGGTTTATATTTTTCGGTAAACATTTCCACTGAAAGTTAACCTAATATTTACAGGCTCAAAAGACTTTTATTCTATTTCGAAGAAGCTACATAAGACTGAAAGCTAAATGCTAAAGAATACAACTAAAATAATAGACACAGCAAATCGTTGACATTTGCGTTTTAGCTTATTAAAATATTATTGCCAGTCTAACGATAGTTAACCTAGTAATTACACGATCAAAGGACTCTGATAGTAATTTAATAGAGCAACACAGGACCGAGCGCTGAATAGCTTGTTATTATGTGCCATTACCCCCCACCCCCTGACAACATGGCCACCTCTATTAAGCCATTTTGCGAAGCTGGCAGCGTCACCTAAATAGGTAAACTGACTAACCTGAAAGTTTTTTACATTAAGGAACTAAGAAAAAGTGTTATATCTCGTCTTTCGTTGTTTTAATGTTTTCCTTGCAATTAAACTTTCATTATGCCGGAGCCAGACATTGCTCAGTGTTTGTACATTTTTGTCCACGAAGACTACAAAGTTCTACAAAACTAAGCGCAGCTACACAAAGACCCCGGTCACACTACATGATCATTGAAACGATCATTCGAATGAAGCTATGCTGGCTCCGGCATTACAAATATAAGCACAAGCAATTAATGTGATTTTTCATTACAAAACTCTGGGTTAGTCCGTTCCAGCGTTCTTGAAGTTTCCTAAAAAAAAACATTTATTTTTCAGTCTGGCAATAAACCTGCAAGCTTTATGGTAGTCCAGTTGTACATGGTAGTTAGAAGTTACTTATAGTCAGTCTAGTAAAAGACGTAAAGGTGTAGGCTGAATATCCATAAATCGAGAAAGTGATAAATTATACATATATCTGACCACTAGTAAATACTATATTAACAAGTATATTATAAATATTAATAATTTTAACCATAACTTATGTGAAAGTCAACTCACAACTTGGCTATTCAACTCCAACTATGATCAAACAAAAGAACTTTTGAAAATTTTACGTTAAATTTAAGCATCTATTTTTCCCTACACGTACACACACACGCACACACGCACGCACGCACGCACGCACGCACGCACGCACGCACGCACACACACACACACACACACACACGCACACACACACACACACACAAACACACACACACAAATTACTTTTTTATTACATTTCTTCACAAATATTCTACATTTTAAAATTATAATTTTAGGTTTACTTTCATTTTCGTTTACTTTACTATATATAACAATTCTAATTGGAAGGTACCCTCAAGATACAGTGAATCCTAATTTGGGGGCCAATACTGCTTTGATTTATTGTAATGTGTGTACTTTGGAAAGAAAGAAAGTAAGAAATATCTTTATTTATACTTTAGTTGACTTGACAAGTTCACTGTGAACATACATAGTGGATTTTTATATATAAATTCAAAGTCAAAAACGTTTATTCATATAGACGTTCATGAGTGCTTACATCACTTATGAACGTCAAATGTATCTTATAATTATTATTATTTGATCATTTAATAATTTGGTGATAAAATTTACGACTTAAAAGCTAGGTTTACTCGGATTCCTCGCGCCCTGCACTGAGAAGCCCGCAACAAATTCAGTCGGGTAATTTTTTGCTATCACCATTTTTACAATAATTCAGATTTGGTTAGAGCACTTTATTCCCAAGCATTAACATCATTCAAATAATCCTATACATTATAATAGTATTTCTGAATGCGTTCACGATTTATGAAAGGTTTAAATTTATTTAAAGACATCTCCCGAATGTCATAGGGGAGTATGTTATAGAAACGTGTAAAGTTACACTTAAATGTTGAGTTAATTTTACGGAACCTAGTAAAGTAAGTGCATTATTAGTTGTTCGTTTTTCTATATATTAAGATATATGCCGAAAAATTGTAAACGCTACTATAACGTTCACAAAACTACAGCCAAAAATTAACTCTAATATTCCATATCGGCAAATTATCAGGTAGAGTCGCGTGCGCATATCTCCGCGTACCGCCGCTGCGCGTACGCGATCTGAATTTTACGAAGATTTTCAAAACGTCAAATATACGTCCCAGTAAAGTGCGTTACGAACGATCGTTTTTAGTGTGTGATTTAGACACTGAATTCTGTAGCTTACTAGATGTGTTCAAGTAGACTGAGCGGTTTCAAATTGATTATAATATTTTTCATAAGAATTCAAATCTATCTACTACAAGTGGGACTAAAAAAATAATTGTCATAACATGAATAAATTTAATTATACTTTTATACAGGATTGCTGTAGGTAAATGTGTTAGAAGCTGAAAGGTAGGTTAATGCTGCTTGTCAATTGACTTTAAAAGGAGGTTCTCAATTCGACTATATTTATGTTTGTTGCCCCAGAACTTACGACTGGATGAGCCGATTTTGATAAATGGTTCTTTTATTTGAAAGCTGGTGCTTCCCCTGTGATATATTTCAATTTTGTCCAGTTTGAAGTTGAAGTTGCTTTTTTATTTATTAGAATGTTATTAATTTTTTTTAAGTAACAATGGGCAAACGAGCAGGCGGTTCACATAAGTGACTACCGCCCATAAGCAACTGCACCACTAGGACGCTAGCAGATACGTTGCCGGCCTTTAATGCCTAGATTAGGCCATCGGAAAGTCTCATAAACCGTAAGAAACGCAACAACAATAACATCACTTGACGTGACAGCATTATCGCCAGTTTACGCCGATCTTAGGTGAGAAAAAGGTACTGCTACTCGGACGTGTCGGCCCAGTTCGACTGCAGACCAAAAAGACTGCAAGCGCTACCTCTAATTAAAATGAGGTAATTCACCACTGGTGGAGCATATAGCTCTTAAGTGTTATGAAGTAATATTATTGCTACTGATTAATGTTAAAAGTGTTTAGTCGATTTGGTGTATAACAGTATACACCAAATCGACAAAACACTCATACGGTCGGTTTGTTACAATATATAGTTTCGTGTGTTTTCTACCTTTTCACCTATATCTAAAAACAAAGCGACACTGATATGCCTGTTGAATACTACAAAACGTGATGAAACTACGCATTATTAAATTTTATTTATTATTCCACTTGTTTAATAAAAATAGTTGGGTAACTAAGTAGTGAAAATTTTATTTAATGGTATATTCGAGGTTGGGTTACATTAATCTTAATATTAAAAAGGAAGGAAAAAAACGTTATATTTTTGTAAGAAAAATGCTTACGGTTGTTGTTTATTCCTTACCAATATCATAAAGTTTAATTAGAGGTAGCGCCATGCTTGTAGCCGAATTGGGCCGGCGAGGGAAAAAAGATTTTAAAAGTAGACTAGAAATAACTTAAAGAATACACATTCTTTTCTTTTTTAAAAAAGCTGTTACCCGCGACTACGTCCGCGTAAAATGAGGTGAATAATTTTAACGTGGTGATATATAGCCTATAGCCTTCCCCGATAAATGGGCTATTTAACCCTGAAAGAATTTCATAAATAGGACCAGTAATTCCTGAGATTAGCGCGTTCAAGCAATCAAACGAACTCTTCAGCTTTATATATTAGTATAGATGTGTATAAAGGGTAATAATTTATATTTAGGACGGTAATCACTTGAAATCAACTGAGAAAAAAAATCAAGTCAAACACCGCCTCATTAAAAAAAAAGTAGCTCGTCAATGCCTTCTAAACAAAAACAGAAACTCGGCTATAACAAACAGAGGAGACAAAGTTATTGAACCGAATTTTATCTTTAGTCTATTTTTGGAAATACGTTTAACGTAGTTAACGTTAAGAGGCCAATAAATGGTTTGGAAACGAGTACCCTTTGGCTACGAGTTTCACTTCAAACGACATTGAGTGCGTGGTTTAATAAACTCTAAATTACATAAAATTTTGCCTAACTTTTGAAGACTATGACTGGGCCGTTAGCGCAGTGGGCAGAGACCTTGCCTTCCGCTCCTGGAGTCCTAGGTTCGATTGCCGTCTCGAATCTGGGTGTATTATCTATATGTATTTATTGTACAAAAAAATAGTTGTGTGTTTCCTATAACACAGTAATTAAAACTGTCTACCTTAGAAACATACGTCCGTGTGGCATTTAGTCCTGTATATATTTATTTATTTTGAAGATTTTTCATGATATTTTGAAGATTAGCTGACCGCTTATATTTCTATAAAACAAAGAGTGCCCATTGGCATTACGTGTAAAACGACAAAGTACCTTTCATTCGAAAATAAACAAAATCTACATCAATGTAAACAAAGCCGTCGGCAACAGCATGTATACACATGATACACAGATTAGCCGTCCTTATTCCATAGTAGAGAATACAGTTCAATTTGGAATAACAAAAAAAAAAGTTGTTTATCTATAAAAGTCCAAGTGTTTGCATGCGTTCAAGTGTAAACGTTAGATAAATTTGACTCGTATTTTCTTTATTTCACAAAAATAACACGTACAGTTAATATTTTTGTAAATTGCTATAATAATTTTGTGCACTTCGCAATAACTGTACTGGCATACACGTATGTAACGTAAAATAAATAATTAAAAAAAAAAAGAAAAAAAAAGTTTTTTTTTTTAAAACCAGCTTTTAGCTAGGTACTTTGTAATAATCCAGTTTTTTCTTTTAATAATAGCGAGTTAGGTTAAAGAAAAAGGAAGATGTAACACGCTGTTATTAAAATATATATATATAAATTTACAAAAGTGACAAAAAAAACGAAATAAAGTAGGTGAATAATATTGAGAAAAAAAAACGTAAATTTTATGAACGCATAGACGATTTAATCTTATAAAAATGGTTTTAATAAAAAACATTCCTTAATATCGGGAAATAACGACGAATTCATCGAAATATGTGCCCCGTTAAATATAATAGAGTCATCGTAGTTGATTATAAAATGATTTCACTACTAAGGAAAGAATGATGCACCACTCCTTTTTTTAGTAAAATCCAGGACGCACACTTCATGCACAATTCTAAGAAAAATGCTGAATAAAATGCTTTATAAAAAAATAAACCACTTACTGATAACATCATTACAAATCGCACCACTAATACAATAACGATTAGACTCATCAAAACAATTAGTCATCACAGAAACAAAAAAAGTGTATGTTATTTTTTTTTTGTATATATGTTACGCGATTACTCCCCTATTTCCGAGCCGATTTTGATAACTCTTTTATTCTTTGGTAGACCATACTTCAGAGTTGGTTCTATAAATTTTTTATTAAAATTGGTAAAGCAATTTTTGAGAAATCAATAAAATTCTATACATACATGTACATTATACACCGATGATGTTTTCGTTTAGTCCGAAACCTCGCCTATCATTAGAGCAGTGCGTTTAATTGGCCTACCCAAATGATATGCAAACAAAATACATCAACTTTCCGCTAAAAATTTAAAAATGAATTATTATGATTTTATATTAATCAAAACTAGTATTCTAGGGAAAGCAACCTCTTTCGCCGAACGCGTTTTAGTGAGCCGGCGCAGGCGCCGGTACAATGCGCCGTACGGGCAATTCAGAGCAACCTTCGACGGGAATCGCACGTGTACACCCGGGTCATATATAATAGATACCTCTGCTAAAATCAGTTTTCATAAGAACGTTCAACATGAGAAGTTTAATCATCTTCGCTGCGTGCGCCTTTGGTAAGTCTTTTATTAAACTAATAATTCTAAAAATATATACTTAACCATATATTTTTGGATCCCGTGCGTGAATGATAAGTTAGAAATAGTTTATAGTTATTTTTTTTTATTTATTGTAAAAAGGAAATCATATTATGTATTAACTATTGAGCTAAAAATATTTTTCAAACTTATATATAATTTCCCCATTGGCCCGACATCGAAATAAACAAAATGCTTTTATAGTTGTAAGAAAATATTTTAGAACTACAAAAATATTCCTTTATTGACTGTTTATTGGGACAATATAGTAAATTTTATTTGAAATTATTTAAAACTAGGCACTGTGTAGTTATTTCAATTGTTTTCAACTGAAACCTTCACCGAGTGTCGGGGAAAGCCGAACAAAGTAAAAGCTTTAAACGCGCGTTGCTTCATCGCGGTTGCATTTGTACCTACTTATATACATTTTGTAAGATAATCGTTACAATATTAAATTATGGAGAGAATTCGAGTAAGGGTTATTTATGAAAGTGACGGTATTACTGTAAGACTTCAAGGACCGTTGCAAATTCCACCAGATTGTGGTTTGGATTTTACGTGTTCGTTACAAAACGTAGTGCAACCGGGTTGATAATACATATTTTATACGTACATATATGCGTTGGCTGCAGTGGTATCGGGTAAGGACTGAAAAGCAGCTGGTAGCTGAGTCCATAGCCCTTTCATTGACATACTATTTATTTTAAGTGTTTAACTATAACATTAATTACGTAATACTGTTTGTGTGTTGGCGAATAAAGTTTATTTTATTTATTTATTCATAATATATACGCCCTATATACAATTATAAAATAAATATTAAGACCAAATACATTTGACTATTAGATGAGAATAATTCTACGACCATAAACACTAATGTGAAGATAGGTAATTAAATACCTGTACTGTAATCCCCCCTGCAACACGGTGCTCTTATAGCGCATTTATATATATCTATAGTATAATATATACATATAATATTATATTATGCACATATAATTATTCTCGTTCACGCGAGTTGTACGAGAATAATCCTACAATGCGTTTTCCCACAACGTGAAAAAAAATCAACCGTGTTATATGGGAGAGACTATTAGATTAGTATATTTTAAGAGTATCTTTATAAACTTCTAAATTTGTATTTAATTAAGTATACATTTTCGTAACTAAAAAATGAAAATAAAATCTTCCAAAAACTTTTGAATTATAATAAAAATATAAATGAAGTATTCCATTTTCATGATCACAGCGCTAAATACAATGAATAGAAAAGGTAACTAAGTGGTCCATATAGACGTCACTAATAACATCAGGATATCTCAAATATCAATTTATAGACAACATTTTAAGTGGTATAAAGGAAGACATTAATTATCCTTTGATAGCACCGTTGCTTTACAGTCTACAAAGAACGTAAGGAATGATCCTCACGCAGAAGGCTTAAAAGTTTCCGGGTCGATTGCCAAGTTATATAGCTTTTATGATTGATTTACAGACTGAGACTAGTTGCACTATACTAGGTCAACCACACTGTAACGTTAATAAATATGTTTCTTTACAAGGATATCAATGTTTTAGCTAAACGTTCGCTAATTCTTAATTTTGAAAAGTTTAAGTGAGTTTCTGATGAGTCATTTTCAAGTAACCTTTAGATTGACATAAACTGCCAATATAAAGAGGCAACGAGGCGATTTTTATTTGCATCATGTGAGAGTTTAAGCTTATATCAATTTTAAATAACTCGTTTTGACAACATGTCACTTCAGGTTATATCCAAGAGCGGACGTCCTTAAATAAATATACCTACTGCACATAACACGTTAAAAGGAATTGCTATGGTATGTCATTGTGAAAGTACATTCGTTGGTCTAACGACCTTTGTCTGTATGACGCGGCAACTTATAAAAATTGTACCTTACAATTTACGACATCTTATATATTGACACTTAGTGAAATTGAAATGTCTGTCTGCGTTTCCAACTTATGATAGAGCTTTAACTCAAATGGTAATGGTGATAAAGTATATGTCGGCTTCTTTGCACTTCACGTGCAAGTTCTAAATAGCCGAATCCTGACTGAACAGGTAGCTTCACGAGGCAGCTTCGGACGTTTGTCGCGCAACGTTTATCGCTTGGAATACGTGCATTTTCCTCGGGCGAGGCAGCTCCTGGCTAGCCGTGCCCCGACTGATTGAGCAGCCTCACGAGGCAGCCCCCAAGGCAAATTCCTCGGTCAAACAGGACCTTCCTCGCGTCTCCCCTCCTTCAGTCAGGAAACGGCAGTGTCTATTCGTTTTTCGAATTGATGTGGACCTAACATTCATTGGCATATTTTAAACTATTAGACGCAGTTCACATATCAGTCTTTCATTACCTGGTAGTGAATGCGTGATAGGAAATCAATAAAGAGTTCTTTTAAAAATAGCTGACTTGCTTCCGGAATATGTCCATTATGTCTTTCCTTCAAAGTTATACAGTGATATCACGAGTTGTTTTGAATTTTCCCCTAATGACACAAGATTTTTATCTTATTTTCCGGGTTCACATCTAAGGAGGATCTCCAACGCAAGGAGCTACCACTTGTTCAAGTCACAGGTTGATTTTTGCAAATCAGCGTAAAGACTTGTTATCTCGCGCCATACCAGATGAATCTCACCTATTTAGGGTTAACAATTATTTTGGTATCAATTTCAAGATCTTTAAGTTCTTCCTTAGGATTAACTACTACCCTGTAGCAGAACTGTACCACGTTTTTAAAAAAAAATTTTAGCTTGTTTAGGAATTACAGCTATACACTACTACAGATTAAATCATGTTCGTATTTGTACGACATGCTTCTACATGCTGGGTAACGCAAGATTTTACTACCCATTATCCAATATGCCTTGGAATGGAATTGCTTTCATTGCATTCGCAGTTGTTAACAGTTAGATAATAAGCCTTGTAACGCAACGAATTCTCTAAATATCTAAATAGTAAACCATTTTTTATTACAATCGTGTGAATTTTACAGCGTCTACGCACAATCTTTTTATCTTTTGTTACTGTTTTTTAGTTTGTTCAGTCATGTGTAACTACAAATTATTAACAGGTGAGCTTTGTGAGGGCTCGCGTAGTTTTTCATATATATATATTTTATTTATATTATATTTTTGACAGATAAAACATGTAGATATGAAGTTATTACTATGTCTTTAAGTATAAATCTATAGAGGTGATAGTTTTGCAGTAAAGTGAACCACAAAACTGTTCAGGTTGTGGGATAGTGTAATGATTTAATATTGTTACTTTTACAAAGCATACTTATTGGACTATACTTCGTATAATCTTAGCTCCAAAAATATTATTGCGTTAATATTTTTCGGAGCTAAGATTATACGATGCCTAATATGTCAATTTTCTCTGCAATTCAGTATAAAATATGTGCTAAGAGTAAGTGTGACTGAAGCTGGATCTAGGCCCTCTGGGGTAGATCCAGGCATGAGATGGATATAAATACTAATGGTAGCAGAAGAGGACTATGACTGTGTCATAAATCTTCTAGTTTAGAAACAGCAAAGAGCAGAACCTAAAAAAAATCAATTTCGGTTAATAGGGACGCATATTTGCAATTTACCTGCCCGATTGCTTCGCTATTAACGAAAGCTCTTATAAAGTGAATGCAACAAGCTATAATTTTCTTTCTCAATAATCGAAGCAATACGGCTTTATGTATGTAGTAAAAATAATAAAAAAAGGTAATGCATATGAGTACCTCGTTGCCTTTCGCCTCCAAATCCTAACAATGTTCGATGTAATTTCTTAATGCACGTTTTGCAAGGGCAATTTTACTATTGAGCGCTGTCACGGCATATCGGATTTTCGAAACCGATGTATATAAGGTATTCGTAATTGTGCTAAGCGGCCTGTGTGTAAGTAGCGTGAATTGGGGCGAATTCAGCAATAGCTATCGATGTTTTATTCTATTTATTTTTTTGTAGAGATTTTTTATTTAGGTGTACTGTCGACCACTGATATTTCTTCGCTGTAAAATCATGACACCTATAGTAATTTTTATTTTTCATATTACTTATTGTTAAGTATTGGGCCATAACAATACAGAACATTTATATAATATTTATTACTCCCGTCTTCCTTATTTACTTACGGTATTCAATGAATAATCAAAACACACTATTGCGAAGAATAATTTTAATAAAGAAATGGAATGGTGAACAATGCTAAATAAATAATGTATGAAATTCCAAAGAGCAATAGAACAGTGAAAGATTAATATTAAACGTGAGTTGCTTTATTGCCCGTTGCACAGGCACATGATTTAGCATTTATTATAGTAACACAATAATTTATAATCTGAACGTTATGAAAACACTCGTATTCTACAATTTAATCTTACAATTCCGTTACGTGTCTCTTTATAATTGAACAAAATTAAACCCATTCAAAATATTATTTTGTAACTTCCATTACATAGATGTAAGTTATTATATTTTAATCAATATGATCAGAACAACTTTAATTGTGTAGTTAGAGCCGATTAAAACCCGTGAGATGATGAATTTACTTATTAATAAGGAGAAAGTTATTCCGGCCATATCAATTATTATTTGATAACGATAAGCGCAAAGATAGATCAGACACTGGTTATCGACAACAGCAGCATTTATTTAAATATACTTCAATCTGTCTAGTCAATCAGGTGTTATGCAGTATCGATCTCTACTTATAATTGAATCTCTCTTTCCGTTGCTGCAGTTCACGCCACCACGCGTGAACTGCTGGAAAGATTTCCCTAATTTTTTTTTTGTTGTATTTGTTATGTCAAGAGAAAGTACTTATAAAAGAAGAAAAAAAAATAAGAAAATGCAGCACACTCGAAAATTTAAAAATAAGACGTATTTTAACTCACATATTAAAATTTCTAGTGTAACCTTAGCGCTTTTGACAATTTAAACTTTTTTTATGGCGTTTGAGATAACGTTGACAGAAAGCGTGCTGCAAATATCGTTAAAAATGATGTAAAATAAATAGGAACGGGAAAGAAACGTGAATAATACTATAGGATAAGAGGATGTCACAATCAGGGGGTGCATCTTCCTTTATCTGCCCGATAACTGGCCCGATTCACTACGGGTACTCGACGCCGGAATGCCCTAGCTGCTATTGTCACACCCCCTATACCTTCCGTGACAGTAGAATACGCATTCTTTCTCTCTTCCCCATCTACCTTTATATCCTTCTTCTCCTTCCTTTTCCCCTACTCTTGTCTTTCTAATTAGAGGTAACGCCACACTTGTAACCGAATTGGGCCGGCGCGTCCGGGTACCAGTGTCTCTTTTTCACATGAGATCAGTGTGAACTGGCGGCAATGCTGTCACGTCAAGTGATGATATTGTTGTTGCGTTTCGTTCGGTTAGTGAGACCTACCGGTGGACTAAATTCATAATTAAAGGCCGGCAACGCCTCTGCTAGTTTTCTAGTCGTGCAGATGTCCATGGGAATCGGTAGGCACTTAGGTATCTGATGCCTGCTCATTTGCCCCTTGTAACATAAAAAAAAATATGTAGTAAATATTAAGTAACCCAACATTCGGGCAGCACAGCGTCTGCCGGGTCCGCTAGTTATATATAAAAACATTTCTTACCACTGCAAAACACAACTACCAAACCGAAATACAATATAACGCAAATTAATAGCCAGCAAAAGTAATTGAAAAACGTTTCTAACGCTATCGCTAACGTTTTAATGATACCAAAATGATTGCAAAAAAACTTGCAAAATGAATGGCGATCTATTTAAATGCAGTTTGGATGTAACAGGGAATTCGTTTCACTGGCTTGCCGTGCAATTGTTAATTGTAAGATTTATTGATTACACATCGTAAAATATTTATGAGTGATCACCACCTCGTCTATCACGCTAGACAAAGTGGTAGATAGCTAGATGAAAAGAAAGCGAGTTTGCTATTAATTGAAATCCAAAATCGTAGTATACCTACGCATATATTTCGATAGTGACAAATCTACTCAATTTAACTCTAACGGTGACTGTAAATGGGTCTTACAGTAGATAATTTTGCACAACAGTTTAATACGTGATAATATTATTTATATTATAGGATGAGAATTTTTGAATATAATTCCAAAAGCATCAAATTCGAAGCGAGTAAAAGATTTAAGATCTAACCAATTTGAGGAGCTCTTCTTGGGGGATACTGGCCCATTCTTCAAGAACGGCCTCCTCAATTTCTGTATTATAAAAGCGATATTTTGTACACATGAATGTATGGATGTATGGTTGACGCCCTTTTACGGAAAAACTACTGAATGGATTTTAATAAGCTCTACAATAATATCGTTTATACATTGGCTATAAATTATAATGATATTGAGTGAATTGTCCAAAATATAACGATAAATGTCAAGTAGGAGAGTGCTCTGCCATAAGAGAGCTATTTTGGCGTTCGCTTTAAAAATCGTTAGAATTAAACGTATATAGTGTATGAAGTAAATGTTTATTTTAAATATTTCTACAAAAAAACCAGCGACAGCATATATCTATCTTTCATGCTTAAGCCATTAACGCCAAAAAAGTAAATCATTATGGAACGGGAACGGGGACAATATTATATATAGGATAAAAGAATGTAGTAATTAGTAAATAACCCAACTATCTGGCAGGACTACGTCTGCCGCGTACGCTATTCTAAAATAAATTAGAATAAAAAAAGGTGGCATCTTATCCGATAAAAACGAAAAAAGAACAAAAAAGTTCCGTCTAAAATATGATTCAATAACGTTATTTTTAATATAACGCGAAGCAAACTCTACTCAAGAATTAAAAGGCTCTAAATTACGTTGGCTAAGCGATGATGAGACGATGATGAGGGAGTAAATGCCTGAATAAATCCGCAGTAACCTCATGTACGTCTACGATATTTTATTATAGATAATTGATTAAGAATTCTTACCAAATTGCATTGTTACTTCTCCATTTCCAAAGAAAGGCGCAGATCCGAGAGATCCCTCACCAACGTAATGGCTTTTAAGTGAGTAATCCGAATGGAAAACTAGATTTATCTCTTTTGTATATAGATTAATGCTAAGGAATTAAAAGAGAAAAAGTTATTAGTAAAGTTGTAGTAAACCCATTGACAAAGTGCAGACGTGCTTAAAAGTGGTTTTGTTGTATTTTATAAAACAGTTTGCAGGTTTCTCAAAGTGTTATAAAAAACGTTGGCACCAAAAATAAATTTTATCAAAAATATGTTGTACCTGAGGAAATGGATTACGGCATTTTTTAGCCCATGATAGTATATGGTACCCCAATCCGTCTTAAATCCGTCCTGATTCAAGTGTAAGCCGTCAATTACCATGACGTCAAGACGTTCTAGTCCCAATTCCGGAAAACCTGCTGTTACATATGGAACCAATGCCTGCGCCCGCAAAGTCATACATGATGAATCCCAGATGCGGCATCTATGTTGGGCGGAAAGTGCTGGAAACATTGATAAAATTTGTTATGTTTTTGTATGAAAATAAAAAAGTTAAGTTGTTTGTTCTATACTAGCTTTGCTCGCGACTTCGTCCGCGTAAAATTAGCTAAAAAGAAATAGGCTTAATTTTAGCGTGATTATCTATAGCCTATTATAGCCTTGCTTGATAAAGGGGACATCTAAATCTAAAAGAATTTTTCAAATCGGACCAGTAGTTCCTGAGATTAGCGAGTTCAAGTAAACAAACAAACAAGCAAACTCTTCAGCTACATATATTAGTACAGATATTAATCATTGTAGAACAGATACATAACAATAGATTGGAATTTTAAAATTTTCAACAGAATTAAGATTTTTCTAACAATTAATAAACAGTTTTATTGGATAAAACATTAGTAATGACTATAGTTTATTGAAAACTATAAATAATGATGTAGCTACCTGGAGTGGTACCATCACAATCCCTGATTTAATATTCACCATATGGTAAAAAAAAGGTTATTAAGTTACGACTAGAATACATTTTATCGGCGAAATATTATGAAATAATTCATGCAACTTTAAGTAATTTCTACTACTGAAAATTAGACAAAATTTGAATTCTTCTTCTTATCGATACGATGGCAAATACATTATTTTTTTCAATTATATGTGTACGACATTTCGTTACGTGACGATTTCTACTAAATTGCATTAACCGTAAGCCGCGTTAAGGAACCTCGTTCAAA
>JANCMC010043868.1:7568-26861 GCA_024363005.1 Charaxes varanes
CTCAAAAATTCCAAATAAAGCCGACATCCATCCGAAATTTTTCAACAAACAGTATGCAGCATTGGGTAAAATTCAAACAAATATATTTAGACACTCGCCTTTGTTGATCCGATGGCTTCTAGATGCTCAAATATTATTTATGTACACGGCTCCACATTCTATCGAATTATTCCAACCGTATATTTCCAGCGTTTCGCTTTGTAAACGTTTGCGAATGTATTTAGTTGTAAGCTTTTAGAGTTTTAAACGCGAACGCGCAGAAAGGATTTGTGCCAAATTCGCCTTTTACGGTGTTCTTTTGGAGTTGCGGAATACATTTTTGTGTTTTGCAGAGGTAAATAAGCATTAATATGCAGCTTTTATGCGGCCCTCTACTAACTTTACAGCACGCTGAACATGTATTTACTTTGCAGAGTATAATGTTACTGGAAATAATATGAATTACATTGATGTTGAAAAATTTTGTGTCACAGGTCACTGCATTCTTTGGTTTAATTGGCACATATTCTGGAATTGTCTATAAGATGGATGTTCGTGGAGCAACGGTGCAATTTTTTTCTTCTTTAATGCAACAATACAAGTTATACAAATCATCATCAATTATTGGTTGGGGATATTTCTGTCGCCAAGAAAGCAGAAGAAAAAAGTTTGGTAACATTATTAAGTAACAATACTGAGTAATGTAAAAAAATACATAGAAAAAGGTCTTGTGCTTAGGGAACTATATTTCCGGTACTTTCCGGTTTTAATTTTCTATGTATTTAAAAACTTATCTTAGATAAAATAAGAGTGTGTATTTACTCGAACTTAACAAAAACTTACATACCTGTAAGAAAAGAAACGACATTATATGTTATTATTAACAATGTTAGTTCCTTAATCACAATTATACTTTAACAATGGAAATAATATTATAAATTAAAGTTTTCTCATGACAATCACGAAGTGTTTATCGGCTGTCTAATTCTTGACCCATAGACTTCATATTATGTATATATATATATATATATATATATATATGCATGTGAGTATGTGCAAAGTGTATATACTTCGTAAGTACACCTGATGTGTAATGACAGTTTGCCAATAGTAGTAATTATAATATTAATTACTTTTATTAAAGATTCAAAGGGCTTTTATGAGCTCATACAAATGAAGCATCTTATGAATTTTAATTAACTGTTAAACTTTTATGCCTATAAAATATATTTGCACGCGTCTTCGACCTAATAAACATACATTATCTCTTGAATGTCGCGTAGAAAAGTTTTTCGCATTATAAATTTTCCATTCCATGCGACGTCATTTGAAGAGGAACTTAACGAGAATTGTTAGCGAACTTCAGCTGGCTTCCGTTTAGACCAATTTGGCTTCGGATCTCAGCTCTTTTTAGGGCACCGCATGCAAAATAGGGAAGCATAACAACATATAATACTAGAAATATCTCACATATACATATATCGTTCGTGCAAGAAGATTTGATAACATGGCTGAGTTTTAGATTTAACAAGTTATACTGACAGGTTACATAACAGGGCACATTTAAAATATTGCAATACGTTTTTATTACGTACATAAAAGTATTTTTATAAACACTACTCCATAATGCGATAATGAATATTCTTCCCTAAACAATAAATTTGATTTCCCAGCAAAATGGCGGCCGCTCCCGCTTACTGAAAAGCCAACATTTTATTCGAAATCACCAGATAATTATTCGCGAGGATCTTACCGAGTTCTCTTATTGCGATTTGCATAAATTAGCGCCATGTAAATTCATAAGATATTTAAATATTTGTTAGCAACAAAGCGACTTTATTTTTTTTAATACACTATTATACCATTTCAACAAAAACTCCTCATAAACTTCAACGCAAAACTAAGCTAAGTAAACACATGGCAGCAACCCTTCAACATCCAGCTGCTAGCATTTCTACGTATTAAAATGTTGTCAACTTATACAATGCTGGACATAGATTTCACTTAAAGTATGTTATTTTTTTATCACTGTCTTCGGCTTAACGCATCTAATTTTTGTCAGTGACCTCTCGCAAGTCGTTACCCCATTTTGCTTTCCAACGTATTCTACCACAGCAGATACTGAAGTGTATAGATAAAAGAGTTTTCATTCTTATGAGTGAAAATATAGGGACAAACTGGTAAATGCGGTCAGTCGTGTAGCAACCGTTGGACTGTTAACAACATACACTACACTGGTATCAGCTACACTTATCATATTTTTTTTGTTTTTAACAGTTTCACAGACGCTCAGACCATACTCGACTGTTTGCGCAGCTATTCCAAAGCAGGGCTTGGAGAACAGAACATAAATAAACACAAGAAAAAGGTTACACCACGTTGTTACCTTTCTCAGTAGTATTAAAAAACTTAATAACGTTTCCGTATACATTAAATTTCATTTCCCAACAAGGCTGCGGTTCCCGCCGAAACTCAACAACATTTTCTTTGAAACAACTCGGTAATTGTTCGCGAAGATTTCGCCAGGCTCTTATTATAAATTGTTCGAATTGTGTAAATTAGTACAATGTAAATTTGGCAACAAATTAAAATAACTCCTTTGAATGCGAGCGCCGCATAGATTGAGTTGTCGTACGCCTTACGTATAAACATCTACACGTACATATATTTTTAGTATAAGTCACCTTCAAAATAGCGTTTTCGTTTGTAACACATCTCTAAAAAGCCAACATCCAGTGGCGTATTATTTTAATTCGGCGCCCTGGGTCATGCAAGTTAAAGGAAAACGAAGAAAATATAATCATAAAATAAATTTAAACAGATTGCACCGCCTCTCGATGTCTTTTAAATCTGCACCCAAATAAGTTGCAGCCTTTGTTAATAAGATAGACCTTTTTTTAAAATTTCTTCAGGCATATAAAGTCAAAGAAACAAAGTAAGATGTACGGTTCGAAATCTGGGAAAACAATTTAGCTCAATGATTTTATAGATAGAATTGATTCTGTAGGGTGCTTATTTCGATTCCGGAATCCAGAGATCACCCTCGCTGTAATAATTTTGTTATGTATACAGAAAAACGAAATTTAAAGTGGGAAGTAAGAAATATTATTTTCTTTTGTTAACAAAAACGATTCTTATTTTAAAACATCGTGTCTTAAACATCTATATATCTATACGCGAAGCGAAAACTTTCGGTACCATTTTTCAAAAATTGCGCTTACGGAGGAGTATGAAAGTTGACCCAATTTTAGTCTACAGAGAAGATATTGTACGAATGCTAATATTTTTATAAAATATGCAATTTTAATACAATAAATTAATAGAATAAAACCTCACGCACACCAATGCCAAACGATTTATACACACATACATTTTACGAAAGAAAGAAAGGCAGGACGGCCTCCTACCCGGTGGACTGATGATTGGATACAAGCGGCGCAACACCGCCATTTGTGGAAATTGATGGAGGTGGCCTACGTTCAGCAGTGGACGCACCCAGGCTGAAATGATGATGATGATACATTTTACTATAGTAGTAGTTAAAGCTAGTCGTGAAGTCCGTATTAATTGTCCAATATAACAATGTCATTGTTACAAAGAAATATATAATATGTATGTAACTTAAAATAAGCATATAGTATACAATACTTTAAATTGTTGGCCTTTTTGGAGCCGGCTATCTGTAGTTGTAACAATGAGGACCTAAAAGTCATAGTACCTCCTTATTTTTAATGTCGGTTATACTCGTATATAATCTGGGGTTAAACTTCCTCAGCGCGAAAGTGTTGTTTTGATTTGTGCCGATAAATGCGGTAGTGTTTTTAACGCTTGCCGGTTTCCCTGGCGTGCGGATTCGAACCTACTTACCCGTTCTACCTTGTAATTTGTTGTTCGGGTAAATATTTATCTTTCTACATCGACTTTAGTTCCGGTACATTTATGTAATTAAACGTACCAGGTACGGAAATTCATAATACTTCAAAAAAAGATCTTACTCTTTTCGCAAAGGCCGGAAACGCATCTGCATGTCTTTTGGGCGTCGGTGGACGTCCATCCATGGGTATCATTTGAATAATAACACCTTAAAAAAAACCTTGTTTACCCCATTTTGCATAAAAAAAGATTAACAATTCCAATGTATCGAGTCCATTTCCCTAGGTTAAGCAACTTTGATACATGTCATTTAGAGGATGGGTGACTGATCTGTAAGCATGTCTTGATAACAGCAATCCATAAATAACGTCACACGTTAAAGAGGGAAGGGTATCACTAAAATGTGACATTGGGTGACAATGTGCATAGGGTGGTCACAAGCTTTGTGACGTCGCATACCAAAATTAAAATATTTTTGGTATTTTAGTAACATGCTACATTAAATAATAAAAAGACAATTTTCTTAATTATGTGATGTCACACCAAGTGGGAAGGAGGTTTCAAAAATGTGACAACCTGTGACAAGGACAGGAGTAGAAGCTAAATATCGTAAAATTCGTGTGATTTAATGTATATCCTAAATATTATCGATATATTCAAAGCAAACTAACTGAAACAATAGCTCTATATCCAAGCTTTCTCTTTCTTACTAATATAAGTTATAGCTTGATATGTTAATAGACAAATAAATTATGTTAATATGTGTATATTAGCACTTTACATCCGCTACTTCTATACATGTACTGTTACTTCACTATTGCTTTCTTTATATGAAACGACTACGACACCCATACGATATCGTATATTAAGACCAGCTGTTTCCCGCGCAGTTAAACTTATAAGGACCAAGGGCTTGTATCCAAAAATCCGTTCTTAGCCTATATCTACGAACTATAAACTACCTCCTTGCCAAATTTCATCTTTGTACGGTGTCAAGCTTTTATAGATATATATACGGATATTGAAAAATTTAAATACATAAATACATAACTATTAAACACACAGTCTTCATTTCCTAAAGTAGTAAAAGTTTATTACTTTAGGCATAAGTTATGCCTACCACAAAATTATTCACGCAAATACGTACCTTAGACTAGAAGTCTTGCTAAAATGAATAAAATTTACAAGGAAAATCAAATTTTGCATTTATTACTGTTATGTTCAAAGCGGCGGAACTGGTTTAAACCGGACTTTAACTGGAAAATAGGTTATAAGGCATAACTGATGCAAGATTTTTTTAAAGACTAATATTAAACCTTTATATTGAAGGAAATCTATGAATTTAACAGGGATAAAGTGGTCGGTAATAACTTTATTTGTAAATAGTTGTTACCCGCGACTTCAACCGTGTAAAATTAGCTGAAAAATTTTAGCGTGTTATTTATTTCACGAAAATGTTGTATGATACATAGCTTATAGTCTTCCTCAATAAAAGGGCTATCTAAAACTCTAAGAATTTTCCAAATCGGACCAGTAGTTCCTGAGATTATCGCGTTCAAACAAACGAGCAAAAAATCTCTTCAGCTTTATATATTAGTGTAGATTGGTGTGCCAAACCTTTAAAAAAAAAATTTTTTTTTGTTTAAAAATTAGTAAAAAATTACAAAGCCGCCAAAATATCTGTACGCTTTCTTACTTCCTCACGAAAGTAATCTGGTGTTTGATTTTCATTAAAAATCACGACCCCAATATTAAAATTTAAATAACAAAATGACCTTTTAATCAAATATACAACGCATCTGATTACATTTTAAATTCAAAAGCAATTAACCGATTCCGATCGAAATACGTCGAGAATACTAATTAACATGCATTAATTACACCTATACAGTACTGTTTTATGTAAATAGTGTTCTATTTATTTTAGGTTAAACGTATTTTGTTATGTACTGACATTGGTCAATTTTTTATTACAATTGACGAAAAATACACATAATTAGAATTGCAGTCCTTTTGGTTGCTACCGAATTGGGTAGGCGCGTCCGGATACCAGTATTTCTTTCTCACATAAGATCGGCGCGAAGTGGCGGCAATGCTGTCACGTGACATGATATTATTGTCGCTTATCCTTCGGTTTTTGAGACTTCCCGGTGGTCTAAACTCGTCATTAAGGCCGGCAACGCATCTGCTTGCTTCCTGGTCGTGCAGATGTCCGTGGGCGTCTGTAGACACTTAGCTGCCTGCTGCCTGCTCGTTTGCCCCTTGAAAAATAAAAAAAAAAAACACGGAAGAGGTTGAATATTTGAAGATTAGTGTTAGAATTGATCACCCATCTACCACCCGGCCGCGTTAAGAGCTTAACCTCGCGATCGACTCAAATGCTGGTTACTTATTAAGCTACGACCCCTTTATTATAAACATTCATTAAATAATATTACATAATATATTCGTTAAAGAACAGAGAAAACGTTATAAGATAAAACTAACTCCTCTATTTGTTAATGTATGCAGAATAAATCTGCTGAATTTGGAACACGGCATTATAAGGTTAGAATAGCATTAGATAGGACGATCACGTAGCAAACATAGATCTCCGAAAGTGAAAAGTGCTTTTTGTACACGTAAGAGCTTTACCAAGGCGGTCCTTTTATATTCGTCGTATAAAAAATGCACTTTGTCTAGGCATACGAGCGTACCAGCTCCGCAGCTCATGCGTAGCGATTTCGTAGAAGGAATTTTTTAACGCGCTACGAAATATATTAGGGAATACTTTGTGTAGGTAAGAAATATGTTCTTTGAAGGTAGACTTTTTCAGTAGATACTACTGGACTGACTGCTCCCAAAGCGCCTTTAATTTTTAAGGCGTTACGGAATATATTGGGTAAATAGTCTTTTTAGGGACAGCCCTTTAGTATTTTTATATTCGTCGTATAAAAAATGCACTTTGTCTAGGCATATGAGCGTACCAGCTCCGCAGCTCATGCGTAGCGATTTCGTAGAAGGAATTTTTTAACGCGCTACGAAATATATTAGGGAATACTTTGTGTAGGTAAGAAATATGTTCTTTGAAGGTAGACTTTTTCAGTAGATACTACTGGACTGACTGCTCCCAAAGCGCCTTTAATTTTTAAGGCGTTACGGAATATATTGGGTAAATAGTCTTTTTAGGGACAGCCCTTTAGTCATTACCTAGTAGTCACATTGCATGTACCGAACACCCTGGAAACCTAATCCTAACCGCGACAATGTCACCGTGTATGAAAGACAGAATGTAAGGTATTCAGGTAGGAGGAAGAAACCATCAATGAAGCAATACTACTCTTAATAATTATATTTGAAATTATGGAAGACTTAGATGGAAAGACTTACGACTTAGGGACCTTCAAGAAAAGAGCATACTCATTTCTCAAAGTCCGGCAACGTATCTGCGATCCTCGTGGTGTTGCAGTTGTCCATGGGCGTCGGTAGTCACTTAAGAGTACCGCCTGCTCGTTTGCCCCTTGTTATATATTAAAAAAAAGTAGATGTATTGAGTTATCTTTAGTAAAAAGGCTGTTCATTGTAATCTGTGTTAAATGTCTATTAGTACTGCCAACATGATAATCATGACGTAAGACAAATTCTATTGGCCGATCGCAATGGCGGCATAAGTGACATATTAGAGTTAGCAGTGCTACCATCATTGGTAACATTATAATGAGTTTATATTGGTGGTTGTTATGGCGGCCATGATATTTAAATAGTGGGTGCCTATTTAAGAAACGTGTAAAATATATGCGTGCTTATTCATTTAGGTTCCTTGAGACTAATAAAGACAAAGTACAACCAAGTATTGGCTTATTTATATCTGTTGCACTACATTGTACTTAAGTTAATCGCAGAAGCATTAAATCCTTTCATACGTCATAGAAAATAGCTACAGTTTTGTAGATTTTTAAGTCTACCAAAAATACTGTAGGAGAATTTCATAAATACTTTATAGGCAGCGTAAGAAGCCGGCAATGGGCGCAGGTTTGTTCTTATTACGGTAAAGTACGGAAGTAATAAATTATAAAACGGGGCCCGCGGAACTTCCCCCACAGCCACATCAATACGCAAACAAATGATGTAAACCAAAACTCCCGAACGAAAATTTCGAGGCACAATTCCTTTGTCTTATTTTTTAACGTTCTTTCATTACGCATAGCTTCGCTTGTTTGTAAAGCAATATTTTGATGGAAATTTCACCGTATTTGAGGACGTTTGATTGACTTAAAAATTTATTTACACTCCTATCATCTATCTGACTGGCCCGTTGGCCGTGGGAAGAGACCCTGCCTTCCGCTCCGGGGTCGTGGGTTCGATTCCCGCCTCGAGTCTGGGTGTATTATCTATATATATGTAATTATATATTTCTAAGAAAATATTTGTGTATAACAGGCCTCTGTTACCTATAACACAGGCATTAAGTTGTCTACCTTAGGAACAGACGCCCGTGTGTCATATAGTCCAGTATATTTGTATTATTTATTATCAAGGACACGTGACAATACAAATATTAAATAACACGGTAATTAAAAAAAAAATTAAGTATAGTTAAAAAAAAAACAACTCAAAGTTGTGATGTAGTCTCAAAGTTATGGTTTCTCTTTTTAAAGAGTATGTGAAATACTGTTTAGGTACGTCTAATATGCCCGTTTCCACTCCTACTAAGCCTAAATTAAAAGCTTATGTTAGGAGTGGGTAGGACAATACCCCAGCGGTGTCGGGGTTTGAACGGGATACCTTGTGGATTTCAGTCCACTCCTTTACCTTTGAACTATTTAGGTTTTTATACCAAAATATAAAGATGAAGACTTTCTTTTTTTTCTTGAACGCGATAATCTCAGGAACTACTGGTCCGATTTGAAAAATTCATTCAGTGTTAGATAGCCCATTTATCGAGGAAGGCTATTGGCTAGAAATGATCACGTTAAATGTTTTTAACCTAATTTTACCCGGACAAAGACGCGGGCACAGCTAGTATTGAATACACGTTCTGTAGCCATAGCTAAGTAGAAATTAAAAAAACAAAACAACTTATGAACACCGTGAACAAATTGCAATTTAAAAGTGTGTTAAAGTATAATTCGTGTTTATATATATTTACAAGCTGTGCCCCGCGACTCTGTCCGCGTGGGCCACCCTTATCACTTAGGAGTATGAAAAATACATAGTAGCCGATTCTCAGACCTAGTGAATACGTATTCATGTGAGAAAGAGGTACTGGTACCCGGACGCGCCGGCCCAATTCGGCTACAAGCATGGCGCTACCTCTAATAAACCTTACCTTATTGACTGGTATGTAAGAGTTACTGTTGGGCACAGTATGTCTTAAATATAAATAAAATTGCTAAGGATTATTTGATTCATAAACCAAAGCACCAACCTGTGTGTACATGCCCTGCTTGACAAGCGCGTCTTTAAGCCAAGGGTTAAAAACTTTCTTGTTATCAGCACGCGGGGCCCATACTAGGGCATGTAGTGGTAATGGGGAAGGGAGCTCAGCGGCTATACCAGCTTGTAACTTGTCCATGTGAGGGGTCGCTGGTGGCATACTTATTGCAAGCCTAACAGAGATAGATAATATGTTTGAGTAAGTTTTATAATCGTTTCACTAACACAATGTCACTAATCAATAGTAGATTTTTTTTTAATGAAAAAAAATAGGATGTTATATTTCCCTATGATAAAACCGAAAAAAAAAACTCTTCAGATGTCAAAGTACTTCTCCGGTCCAAGTTTGAATATTTTTTGATTTAAATTTCCATCAAAAGAAAACTTTTCAGTTAAATTTTTTTATTTTAATTTGAAATTTGTCTGTGCAGACAATTAACTTCTGTGTACAGTGTTGACTGCATCATCTTAGTTCTTACGAGCAATTTAAGATTTTTTTTAACTTTGACATTTACGAGGGGAGTTCATAGTATTCTCTGTACGGATATAACATAAAAGGTAAAAAATAAAAAAAAACTGATATCGAAAATACTTTGTACTCCCCTCGTATTTGGAACGACAGTACAACAACTGTAAGTTATTTATATTCTTTTTATTTATACATTTATTAATTTAAAAAAAAACATTGAACTAACCTCCAAGCAGTTTGAAAGCAATAATGCGCCGCAGCAAGTGCAGCCGTAGAGTTTGCGTATTGAGAGTTATCGCAGAGACAGGCAGAGTTCAGTAACGAAAGTAACGCGTCCAATAATAATGGGTACTTAAGCTTGTGAGGCGTACCCAAAACGAAATTGCAGGCTAAACCATCAAGTTTTGGATTTTCCTGAAAATGAAATTAGGGATAAATAAAGAAAATTATTTATATCTATGTAAGCTAATATTGTTTATAAATGATTCTGTTAGGTACATTATTATAATAATAATCATACATCATTATTCTAATGGAGTTTACATTTATTCAATACTCGCTGTATCCTACGACTTCGTGTGATTAGTGATTTCGTTAAATTTTGAGGGTTTTTATTTTCTTTTTTTGCCGAACCGCAATTATTTTTTAAAACTGAAGAAGCTTATACTACTCCTTACATCAACTAACGGCCAGTGAAAGTCTGTTCTAAATCGGTCCAGTCGTTTTCGTGTTTACCCGGCACAACCAGACAGACTGACACTATAATTTTGTATAGATAAAGTATCTGGCATAATAAACGTATTTTTTTTTAGGTACGCTAAATCTATTTAGTTTCCCCACCTGGTTATTGATCTCCGCATTTGTTAGCGCATAGAATTTTGGCCTCATGGAAGTTTCATCTTGCGATAGGCGTCTATACGCCTCTTCAATGTAGGGCACTTCGCAATATATGCGAGATTTTAACTGTCCATTATCGGTTGTGGTCTTCACACCTGTGTTATTAGCGTCCTGAGATGGCTGCGCAAGGCCTGGAGCTATCACCAAATTCCATTCAATCTAAAAAACCAAGAATGAATTGTTAAGTGACACTTTTTAAAACATTCATAAGTCATCAAACTACTACGATACATATATTAAAATATACGTAATTTGTTATTAATTATAGTAATTATTATAAAATTTAAATTTTACATACTCGATTTGAATTTTTTAAATATTATATCTTGCAGTGAACTGAAACTAAAGTATAAATAATTCAGCAAGGAACAAAACATCTACCTGATTAATTTTGCGCTTTTGTATATCCAATTAAATTTTGTATTTTTGACGTAACATCTTGCCCAACAAACATCTGTACTTGAGTATGATTGAAGTGTATGTTAGCAGGAGAGTAAGGTGCACGGGTTACTGACCTCTAGCACTCGCTGGCCGCCTGCCGGTTGTTCTGTTGGACAAAGAAAGAGCTATTGTTAATTGACTGTTTCACACATTTTTTTAAATCATAGTGACCTGTTATGAAATGACTAATTACATTTTTATTCGAACTACTGTATGCAACTGTTAATATGTATTATGAACTAGTGGACCTGACAGACGTTGTCTTGCCCAAAGGCTCTTGTCTTATTAGCCAAGTTACCAATCTCCTTTATGCCTTTTCCATAAAACGTGATACTGGCCGAATGTTTTATGAAATAATAATTTTGCATAGCACGTCAGTTAAAACGTTTATTATGAACTTAATATCTTTAAAGTATTCGGAAGTCGCTAACAAATGTGCATTTGTAGTATTTTGAATAATATTTCGGCTTTTCCTTTATTTATTTCTTTTAAACTATCACTAAAATTGAAAAGAAACAAAACAAACGGAATTTATATCGGTCCAGCTGTTTTAGAGTTTTAGCGATACTAACGAACAACGATTGATTTTAATACCGGAGCCGGACAGCTCAAAGTGTTTGTACATTTTTGTCCTTGAAACCTACAAAGTACAACAAAACTTTGCGCAGCTACACGAAGTCGTCGATCACACTACATGATCATTGAAGTGATCATTTAAAAGCTATGTCTGGCTCCGGCATAATAGATATACATAGATACCGGGAATACTTTTTTAATGTGCATCATATGCTGGTTTCCCATCCAAGGAAATATAAGGCATATGCTACGTCTAAATGTGAGGAATAGTACAGACTATATCTATTTTTAGATGAGATTTTTACTGAAATATAGAGAGTTCATAGCGCTGCTTATATCGTGTTGTCACCGGAAAACGTTATAAAAATTTAAAAAAATAATTATTATTATTATACGTGTATTATACGTGTTCTATAGGCTGTATATTGCTAAAAGTTTTTGACACATTTTGACATAATATATAATGAAATTTTGTATGTGTTCCGATATACACTGCGAGGACTATAAACGGAGACGTAAATTTTGTATACTGTAAAGGTGTTCCTTTTTGGTTTGCTATACTGGTTACAGCTTAAAATGAAATGCGGTCCAGTATACTGTCATCCCCGTTCAATTTTTCCATTTTCACTTTTTCAACGTTACATAACCACTATTTTAAAAAACTCAAGATTTGTCTTCACAAACGATTTTTTAATAATATAATACTGTTAAATTTAACTGTTAATTTTATTAACAAAGACCGGCTCTGTTTTTGATTGATCCCGTGATCGAAGCACTGAGAGCACTGTAGCTAGAAAGCGCCAGTGCTCACAGTACGAAAATATTGACTATATAACGGAAAGATTTTATCACCAGTGTGAGCACTGAGCAGTGGTCGCCGTCTATTTCGGAACATACCATTTATAAATAACGATAACGAAGTAGCGAGTACCATCTAATCCAATCTGTTATAGAATTATAAAAAGTGCGCCCACTACATCAGACGGGACACGTCATTTTATATGCATTGTTAATAACTTCATTACGAGTGTGCTCACGTTAGGACTTAGTACGCGAAACAAATTTATTCAGCACGCCTCATTATAAAATCTTGTGCAGCGAACAAAAACTCCGATACGACGGTTAATTCATTCTCTAAGTAGCAGCAAATTAATTTAGCTACGGCAACTTTGCGCTCGTTGATTCTTAATTATATTCTATGGCTCGGCACGAAGAAAGCCTTATTAACTGCATTCAAAGTGATCGAAGTTTGTTTAGTCAGTTGTCCAAAGAATGTTTGCAAAGTTTCTCTCGACACCGAATGATACTTTGATTATATAAACCCTGTAATGGTTTTATACATACATATATAAAAAATCATACTTTAAGCCTCTTAGTTGTAGTGGACACTTTTCACACACAGTATGTAAATAACCTATTTCACCATCAAGTTTCACTTTCCCGCCTGGCAATGAAGACGGTGTTTTGTCGTAATTTATTTTTTAAACTTAAGTTAGTTAGAATTATCTTTTTCGGGAGGTTGTTTGTAGACATCCGCCAAGAACGGTTTCTTAAAAACAGATGTAAGGACCTTTGCAAAGTTTACACGGGCGAAATCGCAGGAAACAACTAGTATGAAATACATACACTAGCTAATGTTTTTGGCGAACATACTAGACTGAGGGTAGTGCATTAATAAAATATAATTTAAATAACATTTGACTTTACATTTGACTTATATTTTACTTTACATTTGACTATACATTTGAATTTACATTTGACTTATATTTGACTTTACATTTGACTTTACATTTGTCTTTACATTTGACTTTACATTTGACTTTACATTTGACTTTACATTTGACTTTACATTTGACTGTGACGACAATGTCACAGGGCCAGCGCAGCAGGAAGGGTCGTCTTTATCGTAATTATTTATCAATTTAGTCACAAAATCCAAGGAATCTCTCAAAAGTTTACATCTTTAATCTTTTTTGGGAGTTTATTGTTATATACTAGCTGTACCCCGCTACTTCATCCGTGTAATTTCAGTGATTTTATTAAATTTTAGGTGTTTTTTTTTGCGGTAACCTAACTATTTGCCTACGTTATTCCTTGCAAAATTAGCTATCTACCAATAAAAGTCATGTCCGAATCGGTACAGGCGTTTCGGAGATAACCCGGAACGAACAGACGAACAGACAGACGTTATAACTTGCAAATGTTCTTCTTTAGATATCGTATGAATAGATGGCTACGTATGAATGAACTGCCCAGTAGCAAAAAATTTGTTTATTAATTTTGTCGTTACAAACAGAGCCTTCAATCTTAATATACACATATAAATTACTCGTCACGTTGTTTGTCCGCGATGGACTCCTAAACTACTAAACCGATTTTAATCAAATTTACACACCATGTGTAGTTCAATCCAACTTGAAAGATAGAATTTAATTTATAGTTGCAAATAAAAATTACCTACTGAAATGTATCCACGTGCATAAATTCCAAACGATTGCACTAAATTGGATAATTTCTTTATTGTTAGGACAAGGTTTGTATACTAAAAAAGGAAGGGAAAATTGAAAGTGAAAAGGAAATGGAACGGAGATGTAACCGGGAACGGAAAGAGCAACGGGACCGGGGAGGGGGGACAGGGACGGGGACGGGAACGGGGAAAATTATAAGATAATAGAATGTAGTAAAAAGTAAGAAACTCAACATTCGGGCATGACAATTTAGAAAAAGTAATTAGAAGCAAAAAGTAAATTCAAATTCAAAACCTTACTTCATTCGAGGAGACTTTTAATTTATATGTGAAAAAAAATGTTCCGATAGACCGTTTACATAAATGTGATACGATTAAAAGCAAACGTTAAAAAAAGTACATACACAAAGCTCTCAAACAAATAACGGGCAACTGAAAACTGGATCTTAATTAAGTTATAATTACTGAATGGACTTGGTTCGGGCTAATTAGTGGGCAGTCGGTAGTTACAAGCGACTTTTTGTCGGGAGGGGAATTCCACTTCTGATAAAAAGCTGGGTAAATTAATAAATTTTATAACGTTTGAAGCTTTTTTATTAACCGCCCGCTCGTAAACTTAATGATTTTTCATGTTCTTTATTTATATTTTTATACAACTTAATTATATTTTGTCTATTTAAGCTTTTCATACTAGAATAATAATGCCGAATGTACCTATCTTTAGAAGTGATAGAGCCTCAATAGCTCAACGGTATAAGGAATGGACTAAAATCCGCAAGGTACCGGGTACCTTGCGGATTTTAGTCCACTGTGGAGTCTTGATCAAGTCTTTATAACCAACATTCTGTACCAGCGCCACCGCCTTCAGGTGGTAAGGAAAATCAAATTTTACCCAATGTAAAGATGATGTCCAAAATGATAGAGCCTCAATAGCTCAACGGTATAAGGTATGGACAGAAATCCGCAAGGTACCCGTTTTAAACGCTACCGCCGTTGGGGTATTGTCGCATCCACTCCTAATATAAGTTTTAATTTAAGCTTAGTAGGAGGGGAAAAGGGAATATTAGACATACCTAAAAAGTATTCCTAAATGTTCCAATAATTTTATTTATATCACATCTGAACTTCAACTTTGGCCGTAGCGCTTTGGAGTATATCTAGGTGTGCGATGGCGTCCCGCACGGAAAATTTTCGACATTTTTGTGTTTACTTTCGCTTCAATCCTCTAGCGCTTATTGCTTATTTTAAAAAATGGTAGTCTTGGGCATCGGCTAGTTTATAATTAATTCTGTTAGGCTTTCGTTGCTTATAAGTAATAGCTTGGCTGTTAATTATTTTATAAGTAAAAGGTCACGCCGTTCCGAAGGAACTTTATAAGGCTTCGTCTCACGAAATTGAATTTGTAACCTTTACCGATACAAATCTGGGAGGGAAACGACCCGCAGCAATTGCGTTTCAGAACTGTTCACGTCACTATTGAATTTAATGATTTGTGTATAAAATAATACTAGGTTCAAGCATATTTCTCGTTTGTTAGAGGCGTAATTTAGGATAGCGCAGGTTGAGAGCGATTGTATTTCGTAATTCTATAGAATTTTATTTCGTAGTCCGTAAGCAGGACACTGCTTTGCTAATAGTAAGTTAAATATCTCAATAAAAAAAATATATCTTGTTTATCGCTCTTATATGATAGTTTTAAATGAACCGTTCCAATGCTAATAAAACCTTTTATGTATCAATTTTAATTGAGAAATAAATATTTTTGTATTTTTTTTTTGTAATGTACATTCAATAGAAAATTATCGTACCGCGTATGTCTCAATTCCTTTATTTTCTACTCTTGTATTTGAGGTGTAAAGTGGGTTCTAAAAAGTCATCGTTCCAAGTGGGTAAATGCACTCACTTATGACAATTTGCTGAAAAGTCACACCTTTATATGACATCATAAGTGTACTCGCTAAATAAGTTTGTGTGACGATTTTGTTACCTGTTTTGATGTAAGTTAGATATCATGCAAGTACACGTAAAGCACTGCCAGTCCTCTGGTGATGCAGTTGACAATAAGCGACGGTAGTCACTTAGGTGAACCGCCTGCCGGATGCTCCTCGTTTTATAAAAAAAGTGTAGGTATTAAGTGATATTTAACATTGCCTGAAATTATAAATTTCTAAGTTGCAGTGAAGTATAACTCTGTAACTTAACATTTTGAACATAATATGTGAACTATAATTTTAGCACTCGATAATCATAATCATTTGCATACGCGTTGTCAAATGTACAATATAATAGGGCATAACGATTCATAAATAAGTATTTCATCCAAAGAGTACTGTACCCACACTTACAATATGTCTATCTTTTGAGATATATCTGTATATATAGCCGCGGGTAAGGACTAATTAATAACAAAGCGAGAAACCGATTTTCTTTTCGAAAGTAATTTTTCCGGGGGAAAGAAATAAAATGCGAGCGATACCGCGGGCTCAAGCTTGTTGAATACAAGGGGGGGTGGGGGTGTATTTTTTTGAAAGGAGGCACAACTCTCGAAGCATAAAAATATGACCAGAGCAAAGACGCCCGCAAAAAGTAGTAGGCAATAAAATGGGGACGCGATCCCTTTTTCGCGTCGGTTCTCAGGAAACCGGGATACGCATATACGTACGTAGTGTCGGCACCTGCCTATGTTTGTCGCCAACCACGTGCCTCGCGTCCTTGGCAAGGCCGTCGACCTCCTTTAAATGAGAGAGAGAAAAAAGAAACAAAACGCTTTTTGCCCCGATCCCTCTGCCATAATGTTGTTTGTTTTGATCGTTTTCACGTAAACGATCCGTAAAGATTGTTTTTGTTTTTTTTTTTGTATATTATATATTTTATTATCTGAAGAGATTGATGACCGTTTTTGTTATTGCTAATATTACGCTTCACGATCTAACTGAGATGAGATGTTAGTAACTTCTCGGATGTATTAAATTATTTTTTTGATTGGAAAATGTATTTTTCTTTTCGCCACTCCGTACCAAATAACGACATTACTGTCTTCCTGTGGCTGTTTTATGAGACAAATAGGGGATGTTCAGGTTCAGATGGGCAGGATTTGATCTGTATCGATAATTCATATCTCACTCTTGACACTCTTAATGTTTTTAACAAACGGTTAAAAACATTAAGAGGGGGTTTATGGGCTAGCCGGCTCTGTATAATATTGCTACTTAACAGTCGTCAAGCCCACTGAAAATTTCCCCTTTTAGTTCTTTTTCCGGTGTCGCAGTTGTCCCAACGGGCGTCGGTAGTCACTTAGGTGAGTACCAACTGCTCGTTTGCCCCTTGTTATATATAAAAAAAAAGAAAAAAAAATACGATTTTTTTAGAAAAAAAATATCCCGATATAACATACGCGTGAGTTTAAAAGCCGTTTTTTATAATTAGTATGAATTCCGCTCACGACGCAAGTCTAAGTTCCAAAAAAAAAAAAAAAAAAATTCTACAACGCAGTCGTTTTATACACGGCGTTCAAATACCGAAATTAGTCTATTTTCAGTATTAAATTATCACTATAAGAGTTTCGACAAGTATGACTTCGTATAGAAAATTTCCTCTTCAAGTCTGTTTTTGGTTTTAATTCTTAATTATTCGTAATTCTTAAACCTTCTTTTATCCATCTATATCGTCATCATTAGCTATCTGACAGATTAAAGGAAGATTCACCCCCCCTGGATTAAATAACCAAAAAGGACAGTCGTGACGTAAGGGTTCGGACGCCATGAAAACCTGCCTTCGTAATATACTAAAAATATAAAATCGATCTACGTAAAGGTCAACACGATGCTATAAAAGGCCTGTCTGTGAGCCAAATGTAGCTCGTGTTAATAACTAATCTCTTTATGTTTCTTTTATTTATTTTATATACAATGTATGCATAAAAGCGAAAGGTCATCTGACACGAAATCTCGAAAATCGCGAGATGTACAAAGATGACATTTGGAGAGAATGTAGTTTATTGTTAGTAGACATCCGCTAATAACGAATTTTTCGATAGAATCAGATTGTGGTCTAAGGGCTTTTGCAAGTTTAATTTTTCGCGAACTCGCGGGAAATGACTAGTATATAATAACTGATCTGATGAGGCCAGGCCTTCGTTTGACCAATAAGTATTCTTCTCTTGAAGATCGCCATCTAATCCCAATAGTTAGTAAGGAATTTTAGAACTTAGACTCGTGAGCGGAGTTCAGAGACGAATTTCTTAGCATTCAATGGATTCACCGTGCGGGTGCCGGGTCCATGGCGTAGCAGAGGAACGATAGCAGTGCCCTAGTCTTGTAACCCAGGTGTAGGTTTAAGAAGTCTAATTATTAAAAAAAATAGTAAAGAATAATAATAATAAGTAGTAAGGAATTCCTAGAAAATCGCATTAAAGATAATGAGGTGGTTGATTGCGATGAAATTTCCAATACAGATGGTAAAATTCAGCGGCCAGTATTAGTCCTTACATATCCCCGCTAATGTGACACCATTCATTCATTTAAAATTTAAATGAATAACCGTGAAGTTACTATTCTTCATCACATGTAAAACTTACGTGAACTATCAAGTGCATGAATAATTATGTATGTACTTAAGAGTTATACACCTCTAGCACGATGCATTAAAGTGACACTTGTTGACAGTTATATTGTTACAGTGTTTCTTATGCCGGAACCAGCCAGCTGGCTGGTCGAAATTCGCCCACAAACCTTTTTGCATACAACAACATGTATTGTACTATTCGCAGAAAAATAAAATTTGACAATTGATATAATATACGATTGTCACGATTACGCTGTGACGTCATCCCATATATGTGTGTGTAAATGGTGTAAATAGTGTGGCATTGGTGTGTGTGTGATATTAATAATTGAATATATTAATAATGCATATCCTCTATATAAACTTTAATTGTCCCAAAGTTCTCATTCCTCCGTCCGCACAATTTTCGGAAAACGGTACCTAAGGATTTCGCTTCACGTATTAATATAAAAACATTACGTATCTAAAATGAGTGTGTGAAAAAATTTAATCTGTGGATTAAAAAAAGTTTTCAGTAGTTACAACAATTCTCTCGACGCATTTTAATTTATATCTTAACGTTTTAAATAGTTAATTCCTGAACTGTGAACTCCTTTCTTTAAAGAAATTACAT
>JANCMC010043875.1:0-26855 GCA_024363005.1 Charaxes varanes
TTCTATTAAGGCAACTTCTTATCCTTATTTAACTACGCACCTAGTAACCTCTAACAATGTTTTTTGGTATATATACTAGCAATGCTGAGAACGATTTTAACATATACTGTATTGGGGAAGAGATATAGAAATAAGGTCGCTGATTTATTCCTATATTTAAAATTTTAATTTTATTTTTAAATTTTATATGTCATCGTGTCTTTTGTATGTCTTGTCATATCTATTTTATATTATGCCTTAGCCTTTTATGAACACATAATCTTAAAAATGCCTTTTTAACGGATTTACAGGGATAGATGTACAGGGTTCCCCTAATAAGTCAAAATCCTTCGAAAATTAAATTAAATTAAAATTTTTGTGAAACAACTCGTACGATGTTCCGTACAATCAAATATTTTTCTCTTGTCTTTTCTAAGACAATCCTATAAATACCCAAGTATGTGTAATACTCTTGTTACTAAAGATGGAACCGAGGTCCACACTGCTGTTCGCCCTTCTATCCTTTTAAGGTGTCGAGGCTTTACGGGTACAAGGTACTATCGTGAGAAAAATTTACAATTTCATGAAAGCGAATTTTAATAAAACCATTCATCAATTTTTACAATTTTTTTTAGCCAAAAATGTTTGTGGATTAAGTAAAGTTTGGTATCGGTTCAGTTAGTAACTAGCCAGGAGCTCGAACAGTACTTATTTTTGTTTCGAAATAACATTTGAAGTGAAATTTACTCAGTACGAATAATAGAATAATTGAAGGCTCCAGACACACTTAGCATGACGACCCGGCGACATTATTGTAATCGTTGCACCCCCGTCCCCGTATCGTCGCGTGTGAATGGCCTCGTTATGACGGCTTCAAAGAAAGACGTGTTGTAGCAAGGTCGTCATAATTTGCCTATATCTGCTTGACAACCGCTCCAACACACGGACGCGACAATATACATATATATACTGCTCGTATTGTACTTACATTTGCTAGCGAAGAAGGTTAGAAGAACAATCTACACCTACATTACACAAACTGAGTGATTACAGCTTAATCGGAAGAAGGACGGACGGATCTATACAGCTGGCCCGTTGGTACAGTTGGCAATGTCCCTGCCATCCGCTCCGAGCTTTGTGAGTTCAATTCCTGCCTACAGTCTGGGTATATATCTATTATATATACATATATATAATCTAAAAAATTGTGTGTAACATTCGTCCGTTACCCATAACACAGGCATTAAATTTTCTACCTTAGGAACAGACGTCCGTTTGTCATATAGTCCAGTGTATTTATTTATTCGTATTTACTTGCTACACCCACCTGACTCGCATTCCCCAGCAAAAGCTACTCGTTTAGTTTGAAGGAGAATAAATATGTTAGGAATACTTAAAGTTTTTTAAATATCGTCTGAAATATGACGAGGATAGCCAAAATATACAGTTTGTCATTATAACGGCAAGAAGAATAAGAATATGCGATGAGGATATTGACATGTACATATGCTGAAGCTTTGTATTATTTGTCAATTTTTGACTTTAGTTAACGCCATCGATTGGAAGTATTCCAAAGTAATTCAGCAATTCTGTATTTTGTAGTATCTCTCTTTTCTTTTTCTTTCGTTTCTTTTAAACATTCCCTGAAATAAGTGTAATAAAACAAAACGAACAGAAATCCAATCGGCCAGCCGTTTCTGAGTTTTAGCGAGCTTTACGAACAGTGATTGATTTTTATATTTGTAGATAGCGATGCTCAACGTATGCAAAATTATACATAATATATCGCTGTTATATTTCATTATTATGCGCTCCTAATGAATTATTCTCTAGCTCCTAAATTATCGCTGCTTAGAAAAGTAGACTAAATCTGTAAAACTCTAAATTTGAAGGAAAGTAATACGACGGCTGGTGAAATCTGACAAATCCATATAATATAAAAGACGTCGCCAACGCCCATACGCGCGCAATATTTTTGGCAAGTGTCGTAATTCCGGAAAGCGGCAGGGTCGACGACCGACCTATATATTTTTTTTTTCAGCAAATAGTGAAATTGTATCTTTACCTTAAAATACTGACTGTATACTCTCAATATATTTTCGAAAATCAATCGATATTTATGTACATAAAAACTTATATAAATTTAAGAAAGTGAGTGATTTTACTAGCAGAAATCTTAGAAATAAAGAACAACTAGTACTGCACTGTAATAGGCTTCTTAAAATTAACTCCACATTTAAGTGTAACTGTACCCGTTTCGTGATTGCCTATGGTTCTGAGACGATGTTGTTTTTTTTTTTAGAAATGCTGAGAATATTTTATATGTGTTAGGTACCGTATCTACATACATACTCTTCCACTAAGCCTTCTTTCTAAAGATGTTTTTTGCTGCGTTTTTAGGGTTCCATAGTCCCACAAGGAGTTTCTGTCAAAAAGTGTTCCTCCCCTAGGATTTCCAAATTATTAGATGTAGACTCTTGGAATGTACCATTTTGATAGGACATGCTAAAAACTCATTAGGAAAGTTATTTTGAGCGAAATCCGACAGTCACTTTTGAAGTTATTTAACAGATACTTTTTCCGCGTATCATATACGGAACCCTTCTATATAAGCGTGTCTTACACGCTCCTGACCACTTTTAATGTTTGTGTTCTTTAAAAATACTACTTAATACATAAGGCTTGCTTAAGGTTACGTATTTATCTTAGGAAGAGTTCTTTAGATGTTATGGCTCCCTGGTACATTAAGTTACGAAATTACGTTCTTCTATCTAGGCGTTATCCTGATCTAGTACCATATTGCAGATGATATGCCTGTGGGGCGAGTTAAGATGACGTCAGACTGCAGCATGACGTCATCCCCGGAACCCCCCTCAATCTCACGACTGATATCACTCAGTGACATCAATCGGGACCCAATGTTTTACGCGCCTTCCGAAACACGGAGGAGGTCGTATATCTGAAAAAACCAGTGATAGAATGGGTCGCACATCTATCATGCGGTCGCGGTGAGAACTGCTTAACCTAGCTATGGCACTGATTGAGCTTACAAACTGATTGTTAACATCGGTAACTATCATCCAATTCGCCTTTGCCGTTGCGTTATAGCCTCTCAGTCATCTCATTTTTTTTTAATTTATGTACCTAAAACTACATATAGAAAAATACACAATATAGAGAGGAAGTAAACAAAGGAAAAACTTATCTCTAAAAGAGATCTCTTCCAGCATTCCCGGAGTGTAGGATAAATAGTGCTAAATATAAAACTGTGCAGGTACCAAAGGGGAAAAAAGAATGACAATAAGTACTTACTTATAGAGTTAATATAAACAATATAATACATATATAGAAAGAAAGTATAAAACATCTTATGACACAACCTCTTTAACATTGTTGACTAAGTCAGATATAACAAAATATACTGTTAGATTTCTCAATTTAGACCTTTGCGGAGCGAATAAAAATTGTCTGTTAGTCAATTCACTCACGCTCGCGAATCTCTGTAAATGTGAAGGATTCGAGATGAATGAAGTTATGTATTTTGTTAGCATTGTATGTACTATCCCTTCTAAATATAATTGTTTAACTTGAATTTATTTCTCTTTGGGGGCAACCGTGACCAAATTGTCAATAATCTTAAAAAAACTCGGAATTTGTTATATGTTGTGGTAGACAGTGAACCTGCGGGTAGATACGAATTTAGGTTACAATGAAAGACAGACTCTGATGTTAGCGGGAGTATCCACAGAGACCTTGAGCTCCATACGATAGGTAATTAGAGGTAGCGCCACGCTTGTAGCCGAATTGGGCCAGCGCGTCCGGGTACCAGTACCGCTTTCTTACATAGGATCGGCGTGAAGTTTCGGCAGTGCTGTCACGTCAAGTGATGGTATTGTTGTCGCGTTTCGATCGGTTTGTGAGACTTCCCGGTGGCCTAGACTCGTCATTAAAGGCCGGCTACGCATCTGCTTGCCTCCTGGTCGCGCAAATGTCCATAGGCGACAGTAGACACTTAGCTGCATGCTGTCTGCTCCTTTGCCTCTTGTAATATAAAGAAAAAAAACCTTAACTATAGATCAATCGTTGTTCGTTAGTCTCGCTGAAAATTAAGCGAAGAATGGTGAAAAGTTGAGGTGAATAAAAAGTAATAAGGGCAACTAAAACAATAAAAAAGGAATTTAAGTGGTTTTTCGGTAATGGATACTTAGCGTTAAATGGGGGGGGGGGTCTAAAATTTTCTAAAATTCATTAAGTAATACTTGAACGCCCCCAAAACCGCAGGATCTACAAGGTTGAAATTTATCGGGATGATTGTTTATAGTTGGTAAACATAAGGTCTAAGGGAACTCGCAAGTTCAATTTTACGCGGACGAAGATACTGGAAGCAGGTAGTATAAGATAAAAACATTCATTAAGTTATGGGTAGTCCATTAGATATATAATAGGATATATATGCTTTGACGGTACAAAATAATAGGAAAGGAAGGAATGAATCTCACTGCAATTGGGGTATTTCACAAACGACGACAACTGCTCATCGCTTAAAGGCAGGCGTCCACATATCCGCGTCGTATAGATATGCATTCCGTATGACGTCATCGGTACGCATCGCAGCATTAACACTGTCGATGGGTAGATTTGTACGGTCCGTACGATGATGATAAGTGGACGCACTTGTATGGATTTCAATACAAAGAATACTACAATCCCTTTGATGCGATGCGTCCTATTCGTATGATGCGGACTTGTGGACGCCTGCCTTTAGTCGCCGTTCATTAAAGCCCCCGTCTATCATCCGACCAAATAAAGTAGCCAAGATTGTTTTTATCTAGCGGACTCCTTTAGTATAAATATCATTGGTCCGTCTAATATGAATTAATAAAAGGTGCTTCAGTGAAGTTCACAATTATACAACATCAATCTATTAAGTGTGCAATTCCGAAATACGTAATGAATCTAAAGTAAATATTTATCATGATAAATTATCGAAAATAAATTCGACTGCGATACTCTTAAGGCATTTTAGATATAGAGCTATATTTTTTTTTCTTTACTATTTTTGGTAGGCACGAGTGTTTTCTTTCCGGATGTTTTCACTAAACCTTACAATATTGTCATCGTAATATGCATGTTTGTCTCAAACATTGGACATTATTTCTATGGACATGGACATGTCATTTCGATGAAAAATTCAAATCTTTATTTTCGGAAATTTACCCATAGATACAGAAGTGACCCAAGAACTGGGACCATAACAAAAGAATAATAAATGAACTGTATTTATTCAGCCATTTGGTTTACAGTTGTAGAATATATTGTCGGTGCCCCTTTTGAGTAAAGAATTACCCGTGTTAGGGGACGCTCTTTCGTAAATATGAATAATAATAAGAAGAAAAACAGTTGCCAATTGAAGGATATATATTAGCATCCAAATTTTGAGGTATTTTAGATTTAGTTGTAGGTCTCCCGTTTCATACATCCCCTTTATTTAGTATTAATACATCCCCCTATATTTGAACATTCACGTAAAGGGCGACAAACATAATAATGTGTAAATGACCACAAGACAATTAAAAACGCAGTAGATAAATTAAATACCGAGTGAAGATTCTCAGCTTATAGACGTACATTAAAATTCATTTACAATCTTTTGATCACTGTACCACGTAAACGTACAACGTATATTATGTTCAAAGAGACGCAAGATAATGATTCACTAAACATGTCCATGTTTGAAACAAACATTTTTTTTTAATATAAATATGTTAGCAAATAATACAATTTTAAGCCAAATGTTTGGGAAATATTTCAATTCACTGAGCAAGTTCGATACGCACGTTCGATTTATCGTTAATAATAACTCAATTGACATGAATGAACTCCAAAGTGAACGGAGAGTGCGACGGTAAAAAAAAAAGTAAGATGAAAGAACGTGCAGACGGATTACTCTCGCTTAGTTGCATTTATGGAGATTAGAATATTTTGTTTTTAAAGAATATTACGAATATTTTTTAGTTATGTCTAATAATCCCTTTTCCCCACCTACTAAGCTTTGCTTGCTTGTATTAGGAGGCTTATGTTTCCTTCTCAAGTTCCGTTCGCCTCGCCCGATCACACTTTTCGTAACGCTCTCATCAAGCATTGACCAGCTATATATAAATATATAAGGAATATTAGAAGTACTTTTTAGGTATGTCTAATATTCCCTATGCCTATAAATATTTTGTATCTATGTATAACATATGGTATAAATTTATTTAATATGATACTTGATACCACATATCCCTACAATTAGTAATACAGACCTGCTCGGCAACGTTATCCTACTGTACGCCCTCCGCTGGGGAGCTACAGAATATCAGCTGAGGTCATCTTTAACCTCATAAAAAAAGCTGAGTAGTCATCCTTTTTGGAATAGTTACATGACTACTCTAGTCACATATGTATTTTATATCTATTTGTTACGGTTTTATTTTTACTTTAGTATAAGTTCAGGTTAAATTTTTGTAGTTATGTAACTTTTTCTGAATAAAGTTTTCATTAATTCATTCATTCCAATGAAGCTATGTCTGGCTTCGGCATAAGAACTAAGAATAGTATTGTTGTCTATGGATTTTGTACGCTTCGTCATATCATCACCTTTTTGGAGTTGCGTTTCTTGAGAGTTGGTATTTCATATTTAAGGAACTTGACATATTCTCGTCTCAAAAACGTTCACCACAACTTTGACCCTTCTATTAGCCAACTTGTCTACTTCCATGCGTTGATAGTCACAACTGAACAGCCGACACGTTTTAGACATTGTAATAAAAAAGAAAAGATATTTTTTATATTAGATAAAAACTACCTATTCTTATTTGGAAATCTGTTACGACATCTTAAATTTCCGTATGTCTCGAATTGTTCGGTCTATTCGAGTAAGAGTCAGAGGTTTCCATTAATTCATAATTGTTTGTTGGCTTCACGGTTTCCCCTCATAGTTCTGGTTTCCAGTGAGCTTAGTAGCTTGTTGTTTATGTTGCAATTATGTACTAACGCTCCGAGTGTATGCCTTGTGTACCTCAAAGGCTAAATGTTTACATGCTCGTATTTGTCGGGACAGAGGGATCAAAAGCTAACCAAATTTCAACTTCTAGCGCTGTTACACCACCCACGTTTTGATTATTATTTGGTAATAGACAAGTCTTTGTTTTTCTTTTAACAAACTACGTATGAACATTTTAGCAATCCTTCTTGATTACATTTTTAACAGAAAATAGAGTTCACTCACTAAAACTACGTTCAACTATCTTTATAGGTTTATAAAATCAATTGTACAAGCCGTTGCTGCCGTAGTACCCCTAATTGCGGCAAATTTGGTTGAAATTTTCTGTGTATATTCCAAGGAATTCGTAGATGGCTTGAAAAGACAATAGGTCCCGATAGGTGGCGCTGGTGTCGGAATATATCCCAAATTTGATATGTCCCTCGTAACATAGCCAGGCCTAATTAAATTGTGCCTGTTTGCTTTAATTTGCATTATTTCAGGGAAGGAATAAAAGAAAAGAAAGAAAAACTCAAATAAAAGAATATTAAAAAATACTAAAAAAATGATTTTGCTTCACCGTATATTGGGCAAGACAACGTCTGCCGAGTCCACTAGTGTTTTGTAAAAATATGATTGAAATCAGGAAAATTGTTTGAATTCTCTATACACCAACTGTCGAGGTACGGAAATCCGCGAGTTACTGGTTGAAACATCGAACCCGCAAAAAAAATGTCGTATGCACTAGTAATACAAGCTTTAAAAAAATATCATAACTGCAGTTGTGCACATAGTATTAGGCAGGGCTGTTTGTAAATAATGTTTGTTGAAAATAATTGAAGAAATTAATAATGAAATAGACCTCTAGAGAACACTGTCCACTTGTTAGAAGTTATATTTCTTTTAAAACTTTACTTTACACAGTTATCACTATAAATATCTATCTAATTCATTACTCATTCTGAAAAAACTGCTCGGTCGATTTCGATAAAATTTATATGGGAATCACTTCCGAAGTATCAATCCATAATTGACGAATTCATCGCCTAACATACATATAAAAAACATACAGTCAAATTGTCGTTCTCCTCCTTTTTAAGTTGGTTAAAAATAGCCTATCACAGCCCAAGATGAAATTTAAAAGTATATTTTTGGCAAATATTAACATTCAAGGCTGTCGGGTAGTACTTTAAAGACGACCAAACAGTCTGGCTTGTTTATAACTTGACTATATACTCCCTACAAAAGAAAATAATAAAAGTTCCAAGTTGCCAATATCATGTTTTTCAGGTAGATTTGATATTGCACATTCTATATAATGCACAATTTTAAAATAACCACAAGGTCCTGGCTTATATGCTTTACTGTTCTTCTATTCATTAATCATCATCATGATCAACCCTTAATCGCTCACTGCTGGGCATATGGGCCTCCCTTCTCCATGTCACTCTCCCCTGTCTCTTGCCAGTCGCATCCAGCTACCTTCTGTCAACTTCTATGTCGTCTACGCATCTTGCCATTGGACGACCTGTATTTCTCCAGCCCACTTTGGGCCACCATTCCGTTATTGTATTCACAAATTACTATTTGTTCGCAATTATAGCCTGCCGAAAACACCTTCCCGGAGCTGTTGGCTGAACTCTAAGGCTAGAACGCAACTTTGCTCAAAACACAGTGTTCAAGGGGCGGGGAGGGGCTTAAACTTTCGAGAATTAGTGAGCTGTCAAAAAAGAAGTGATAAAAAAGATGGTATTAGGCATACCATAAAATATACCTCGCGTATCATTAAAAAAAGAAAACCTTTTCTCTAAAAAAAGAATTTCTTTCGAAACGACACCCTGCAATTTCTATTAAATAATTTTCCAGGCGTAGGCTATTAATTTTGTGCTTTTATGACATCTGTCGATTCTCTTTGTGGCGTGTCGCGTGTCTTCGACACATACCCTCGTTCGAGGCGGCTGGCGGACGTTCTCATGCGGCCTCTGAATATTTGAGGAGATAGCAAGGAACAAATTATAGGCCACATCAAAAGACGAGGGGGTCTTCTACAATTACACACCTAGAGTCTCGAAAGAAAGTACAATTAGGTCAGCTCTGCATAATTGGTTCTACCAGCCGCGATGTTCTCACGGTTGGATTTTATATACTGCATTGTAGCACACCTGATGTCGTCTCACAAGACGGAATAATATACGAGGTTAAATGTAATGAAAGCTAATTAAACGGTTAGGTCGCTGTTATTACTGATTAGCTAAAACCCGCGACTTCGACCGTATTGAATTTGACGAATTTTGACAATTACGATGGTTTGTATATTTTTGGATAAAGAACACTACTCCTCTTTTTTCTCTTCTTAAAAGCCTTTACGTTTTTCAAGAAGTATTTTAAAAGAGTACTTATATTTTTCTAGTCGTTCTCAAATTGTTATCTGACCGAAGGAAATATGCGAGCATTCTGGTGCAAGTGGTCCATGGACGTTCTGGTGTACCGCCGGACACTTTGCCCCCTGCTATATAAAAAATGTAATCGCAAGGCATTAAAAATTTCTGGTAGTATCGAATCTTTAACGATGGACGCTTTATAGTTAGGTCTTGAAAATGATTTGACAAACTTTGCAGTTTGTTGACGTTCAGTTGCCTAGGCGACTCGTCTTCTACGGACCGGCCGGTCGGCTATTAGCTATTGACAAATAGGTGGTTATCTACTATTCATATTGGTCAATGTACATACATGTTGTATGTACTAATGTTGTGGGCCAAACAGACCTGACATGCGTGTTTGATCGTTATTTGGCCGCTCTATTGATTGATCTCGTAATCGCCAACTAAGTCATTTTCAATGGTGCAGCCACTGATTTGTTAGATAATAAGTGGTCTATGGGGACCTGTTTGCTTGAGATTAATAGAATTTATATAAAAATACATTACCATGTTTTTCAAAGTTCTGGGGGAATAATATTACGACACTTTTCATTCGGTCTCTGCTACGTTTAAATTGTTTTATATTTTAATAAGCGTTTAAATCAAATAAATCAGTACAATTTATATATATATACATAAGAAATATCTATTTGTGGTAACTTTTAAGTAGTATTTTTCTGTGACAAGTGCCCAAACAAAATTACAAATGTTTTTAACTTTGGGACGTTATATAAGATTCTGATAATAAGATTTCATCTGAAATACTTGCATTGCACATGATCAATTGGCTGATAAAATATCTTCTTATTAATTTTGTATAAAATACTTAAATTATTATTTAAAGAAATAAAAATTGACAAACATGTACAGGTTTTTCGCATACTGTGTATTTTCTGTATAGATGTACTTATGTTGCAGTTGATTTTAAAACACACAGCTATTTGGTTTGCCGTTTCAATATTCCCCATACTTAAGGCATCATATTTTCCCTTTGAACATCTTTCTTGCGTCAATATAATGTGGACATTACGGACAATTTGTTGAGTGCTGTCAAAGGTGGATATTGTTGAGTTAACGACGCGGTTGCATGCAACCACGACGCTCGTATATTTGGTTATTAATGAACACAATAATGTTATCTTGTATGTTAAAACATTAAGTTAGATTGAAATGACAAGTATTTCTAAGTAATCTATCTATATATTAATGCGTGAACCGAAAACTTTCAGTACCACTTTACGACAATTGCGCAGACGGAGTAGTATGAAATTTGAGACAGTTATCGTGCGTATATGTGCGAATGCTAATGTTTTTGTTATTTATAAAATATACATTATTAAGACATTAAATTATTAAAATAAAACCTTACGCACCCCAATGCTAAAGATTTAAACATCCATGTACCTATAAATTTTACTGTAAGATGTCAAAGCTGTAACATGACATCGGTAAAAACATTAAGTACCAGATATTAAAATAAATTAGTAATATTAATTGTACAAAGAATTGTTATTTTGTGTATAGCATTAAATAAGCATATATATAGTGAGCTAATTTAAAGATTAGTGTCCGAATTTCAATCTCTAATATATATAAAAGTGACAGGTCACCTATGACGAATCTTAAAAACCGCGAAATTTAACAGGGATATAGTCTATATTTAGTAAACGCACACTAAAAACGGATTTTTCGATAGGGTCAGATTAAGGAGGCTTAAGGGCTTTTGCAAGTTTACGTGAAAGTCCATAATTTATTTGTTAAAAACTTGAATTTCAGCAGGTAGGTAGTTAGTTGACGTTTCTTAAAATCCAATTTTGCAACCGGTCTGTATAGGGGCCTCTCCCAAGTTAAATTTTAGGCGGAAAAGTCGAAAAAAACAGCTAATACTGTCTTAAACTACTAGACTTGCTTTTTAAGTAGCTTTTTTCTAATCTTAGGCAATATTATCAGAACTTTCTACTTAGTACTATATCAATAAATTTAAGGTTTTATCACATTTCAATCACTCCACCGAGTGATCCCTGTGTCTTTGCATGTATGTACCTACATTATAAAAGGCACAAAAGGCATTGACATACTTTCTTCGTTACATGCTATTGATATTTTTCCCGCATCTACTAAATTCAATAATTTTAAAGGTATTTATAAAACAACATATAGAAATTAATCTTCTTTAAAGTCTGCCAATGCTGGTGTCCCACAAGGTTATGTGATATGTCCAACTTTGTTTTTTCTGTATATCAAACACTTGCAGCAATGCGGCCTGACACGATGGAGGTACTGTTGTCATTTTTGAGTGAGGGCCCTAATATCAGCTCCTTCCATTTGACCGCATTCAACATAGAGCGCGGAATCATCGACAACTCATCTCTTTCCGTTCGGATCCTTTGGCTATGCGGAGAGATGTAGCTTCACTCTGTATCTTTTACCTCATGTATCGCGAGGAGTGTTCCGAGGTATTGTTTGAACTAGTACCGACAGCTGTATTTCACCACAGGACATCTCGTCAGAACTTAAAATTTCACTATCATCACCTTGATGTCTTAAAGTCCACGGCCGTGCTTTTCTCTAAGGAAAGGAATCGTGTACAAGTGTGTGTGTAAGTGAGCAAAGTGTGTGAAAAAGCATACTCATTCCTCAAAGGCAAGCAACCATCTGCGAGCACCCTGGCGTTGCAATTGACAATGGGTGTCGGTAGTAACTTAGTGACCTCACCGCCTGCTCGTTTGCCCTTTCTTATATAAAAACATATCTCTATTCCGTGATTTAACAAAATAATTACAGTAATAATTTGATTTTTTTTTGCTATCTGTCTGTAAAGTTTCGCATTATCATGTACAGAGGATATGAGATATTCGCAGATTTTTCGCGAGTCAGTTAATATGTGATCCCTGAAGCGACAGGTCTTTAAGGGGGTAAGTTCGTGTGTCGAGGTGAGTTCTTGGCGCGGACTTCAAAGGGCATATTAAGCCACAGCACGAGTAGTTCAACTTATGAGAATATTAAACGGGCTAAACTTCACCGTTACATACACTAATGTAGCCGAGTATATAACAGATATATTAATTTGTATGTTATAAGGGAGCTGCGTGTATACTGCGTCAGGGACCGAGTAATCTAGTCGTAATATTCCTCGAGTAATAAGGAAATTGAGGGCTACTTTTGCGCGTTTCGGGTTACCAAAAGAGTTAGTGTCAGATCAAGGGCCACCATTCACTAGTGTTGAATTTAAAACGTTTTTGAATGAAAATGGAATTTTGCAATCGTTTTCACCAATACAGTGTAAAAAAAAAAGTATAAGTATATAAAAAAAATGTTAAAAATATAAGAGCAAACTTGAAGGAATATAAACGAACGCTAAAACAATGAAGTATAATTTTCAGTCTCATAGAATGCTCTATATAAAACAAAGTACCTATACTAAATACTATGAAACAATATACGCAAAAAATATCTATGTGTCAATTACGTAATGATAATTTGCGGCTGGGGACCGCGTACTTCATTACCTGGAAGCGCTTGCAGCGTCTGCGCATTCCGGAACACGTCGCGTGTTACTTGATTGTTCAACCTTCTTTGCATCGATGTAATATAAAATAAATCATCATAAGGCACAATATGCCTAGAATAAGTAAGGCTATTATTCCAAATTTATTAACTTTTTCGCCTACTGCTGCAGTGTTGGCGTGTACTTGCGCTATGACTGCGTTTTGAGATTCGTTGGTTTGAGTGTTTCCCATTATAACAGAATAAAAACAATAAATTAATCAACTTGTCCAAATCTTTTGAAGATGAATATAGAAATTAAAACTTATAACAGTGAAATTATAACTTTACATTCTTGTAATATTGACCTACATAAATCTTAAAGGTGTTTTGATGACTCGGCCACTGAGAGTAGTGCGTGGTGCGAGTGGAATGCTAGGAGCGATTTCAATACTCTTTATGACATTGCTATTACTATTTCCTGATAACAAGTAGGCTGGTTTTCAGTCGGTCAATCGATATGTTTGTCTGTCGATTACCCTACTGTATTTTAAAATATTTATCTCCATTTTTAATTACTCGAAAGGGACCGTCGCCGTAAGTAGGCCGTAAAGGCTTTCTTACGGCGTCATGTCTAATAAATACATATCCCGAGTTCTGTGAGTCTGGATGCACAAACAAGGTTTCTGTATTAGAATACTTTGAAGGTACCGGTTTTAAATTACCTATTGCTATTCGCGTATCGGATATGGCACTACCAGTGGTTTTAGAATAAAAGTCTTCGGGTAAACGTAAAACTTTACCATATACCATCTCAGATGCACTGGAACCAATATCTAAGCGTATCGCTGATCTAAGTCCTAACATTACGGTCGGCAATTCGTCGACCCACGTTGTGGACGAGGCATTTAGCCTAGCAGCAAGTGTAACTTCTAACAATCGGTGCCACCGTTACTCTGTGGATGGTATGGAGTTGTCCTATACTTATTAATTTCCATAATTTTTAAAGTTCTATAAACAGTGAACTTTCGAATTGTCTGCCTTGGTCAATAGTAAGGCGTAAAGGACAACCGAAACGAACAATCCATCCATTAAAAATGTTCTTAGCTACGGTTTCTGCTGTTATTTCCTTGATTGGAAATGCTTCCGGCCACCGGGTACCTATATCATTAATTGTTAGGCAAGACATACTATAACCATCTTCGGTCCTAGTCAGCGGACCAACTAAATCTACATTAATGTGTTCAAACCTATCACATTCTTTAAAGGTACCTAATATAGAATTAGTATGTCGATGTACCTTCGTACGCTAACACTGAATGCATGTCTTGTCCCAGAGTCCTACATCCTTGTTCATATTCGGCCAAAAATATCTATCCTGTATCAATTTCCTAGAAGCACGAATACCAGGATGACTTAGATTATGAACAAAATCAAAAACAGTGCGTCTAAATTTAGCAGGTAAATGTGGTCTCATTCTACTAGTCGGAAATTTTCACAAAAATAGTTTTCCCATTACATTGAGGTACACTATTTTTTTTAATGTGAATATTACAATTAGTAGGTAATTGTGACAAATATTCATCGTTGGTCCGCGCCAATGCCAATTGGTGGTAGTCTTCAGGGCAACAAACTGTTTCAACGCGTGATAAGACATCGGCTACTATATTATCGATACCGCTTATGTGTTTAATTTTCGCCGAATTAAATACTTTTTCTTTTGATATGTCAAAGACCTAACGGCCAGGAGTTTTTTTTTTATGTTACAAGGTAAACACCGTCGACCGGCCTCCGCACTTTATTAATGCAATTAATTCAGCGCGCATCAACTTTCCACCGAAAAAGATCTCGACGAAACTTTTATCGTTTATGAAGTTCGCACAACTTTTCCGGTCGCGGGAACTTTTGTAAACTTTTATCTAGTCGCGTCCTCGTCTCGTGGCCGTCTCGCCAACTAGTTAGCGACTGCACATAATTAACAAAACTTCTTTTACGCTACTGTTACTCTTCGAAATGGATAATGCGCAGGCAGATTTGTACATCGGGACCAAAATATTTTGACCTAATTTTTTTATGATACATTTTTCAAAGTGTAATTATGGTATTTCGTAAATATTTTTGTTACTTTACATCTCTCAAAGTTAATTTAAAAAAGTTTCATTATTTATTTTCCTGAACCAACGAAATATTATTCGTGAAGTCAAAAACATTTCTTCAAGTATATATATTTTTATTGTTTGTTCTTTATAAATGATGAAATAATTATGGAAGGGGCTTTTAAACTTTATAACTGTAAAATCGTTTTGATATCATTTGCGTCAGTGTTTGTTGCGAACTCCATGCCCTTATTATGAAACCGATTGCTGTAGCCACTATGACATTACGACTTTTTTTACCATTTTAGTACTATATTTAACGGGATTTACTTAGACTAATGACAGCAAATTTTAAGTTATTTTATTATAATTGTTAGTACGTCTATGCAAATCATATAATAAGTTGTGATGACGCTCGCGTTGAAATCTATTATGAGAGATATTGCAACAACGGCTACAAAAATTAAGTAGTGTTGAGATAGATATATCAATATATATCGCACGCTCAATTATAAACTGACCTACTTCAAAAAAGCTGATTCTGGTGAAATCGCATGAAGCATTTTGTCATTTACGAATTATTTCGCATATAAGCAAATTATGTATTTCAATAAATAGTTAATAAAATGCTTGAAATGTTATTTTAATGATATTTTATTATTGAGACAAATGTAACTGTATCTCGGTAGTGGATGGAGTTATTGAAATAATAATTCTTTGATTGATAGACGACGTTAAAACGAAGCTGCCTATATAATTAACTCGTTTTAGGCATGAAACTTAATCGGTTTATGACTAAGCAAGCGTACGATATATTTTTAAATTATATGCCTGAAAGCTGTTAACCACTAAAATCTACGTAGGCTTGTCTTTAGATGTTTTGAAACAGTATTTCCCATGTTGTTTTTTTTTTCAAAATTGGTGCTAAAGCCTTTTTTCACCACAGATTAGAATCTTCGTAGATGCGTTGCTGGCACTGGAATGAGGATGGTCATTTTTTTAAGGTCCCTGTGTCATATTTTTTTTAAACAATTTATATAAGGTTCATATAAAATGTTTAAAAAGATGTTGAAAATTAAAATCACGTTTATTTTGTTGCTATATTGAAATGATTAGTCAACTGGAATAGATTGAATGGAAAAATTGTTTCGCCCCACTAGAATTTGAACCTGTATCTTAGAGGATCCGAACTGGACGCTTTACCACTAAGTCTCATAGCTTAGTTATTTTGTTAATGGCATGTTTATTTATTACGCGTATTTCGATATGAATGGATCGAATTTGTCGAATAAAAAAAAAGCATGACTAATTAACTATTAAAGGGTTCCGCACAAAAAAATTGATACCCTCGGAATTTAACAATCTCTTTGAATTCAAAGCGAACAAAATCGCGGGTAACAACTAGTTTTAAGGATCTCGATAGCTCAATGCTTTAAGGTTGTTCTTGTGTCTTTATGGCTCTTAACACAAGCTGTAAAAAAAGAATAACTGTAATATGAATATTAAACATATTATATTAATCAACTTGTGCTCGCGACTTTGTTTAATTTCAGCGTGACGTTATATAACCTATAGCCTTCCTCGATAAATGGGCTATCTAACACTGAAAGAATTTTTCAAATCGGACCAGTAGTTCCTGAGGCGCAGTGGGCGGTGACCCTGCTTTCTGCTCCGGGGGACGTGGGTTCTATTTCCGCCTCGAGTCTGAGTGTAATATCTACATGTATGCACTTATATTTTTCTACAAAAAAATATATTTATGTATAACAGGCGCTTGTTATCTGTAACACAGGCATTAATTTGTCTACCTTAGGAACAGACGTCCATATGTCATATAGTCTTGTATATATCAATGTTATTTACTTATTTGTTTTAGATTTTTGCTTTACATAGTTCCAATATGCAAGTTTGTTTATGTATCGAATACGATATTTTTATTGAATAATTAATAATAATAATAATCTTTATTTACAGGCATCTGGGGCCCACACATATTACAAAAATAATTATTTAAAAAGGATTACAAAATTAGATTAAAATTAAATTAAATTAAATGTCATCATAATATGAGAAGTAATATGAGAAGTAAAATGCGACAGGCTACTTTTTGGATAGAGTACACTGAATGCAGAAACTAGACCACCCCCAGTTTCTACAAGTCGGTTAAATACACCTTAATTTCTATATAACTGATATTCTTGCGATCGTAAAAACTTGCTCGAACAAAATCCTTTCCCGTCTCAGGCTAACCGCACCTTCCTTAATGAAGCCAGGCGTTTGACTTGGAAAGTTTAATGGTGTTCGCGTGAGCGTAGTATTAATATTGTCAGCCGCTGACAACTGCTTGTAGGCTTTCATTACGCAAAGCGGTAAAGTTCAATTCGGCTTTTAGTTAAGAAGCCAGTATAAGGTACTTTCTGCGCATACTGGCTTATGGTCACGATTTAGTTCTTCTTTAGAAAGAATTATCTTTCGTAGAAACTTAAATGTTTCTTTTTTTTTTAATCCGCTGACGGATGTAGATAGAGATGAACCAGGAAGAGCCTTTTCTATCATTATTACAATCTCTATAATTACTGCCATCACCTTTCAGAAGGTGAGTTCATAGTCTTATGTCAACAGCGTTGACAAGATTATGAACTCACATCTTGCTATTAAAAGGTTGTTATTTATTTACAACGTATTAAACCTTCGCTTTGTTTATGTAAGCCTGGTTTAAAACCTTTGCTTTGTTTATGTAAGCCTGATTTAAACCTTTGCTTTGTTAATGTACAACTATTTCCTTTTGGTCAGTAAAGAATGGAACAACTTTTTTGTAGTAGAGTCCAATGCGATATGATTTTATTGTTTTAATACAGAATTTCTATAACCAAGTTCTGACTTCGTCTTAGTCAAATCTCTTAATATTATATAATATAATTAAGTCTCAACTTTGATCTGCTCCAATAATATTAATTTAATAATATTTTGTTGCTACCTTACCTACCTAAATTTGACATTGAATACAAAATTTCGACTAAGTCTGTATGAATTTTATTATCAAGATTTGATTATAGCAGAAAGAAAATATTCGTACAGGAAGTGGTGAATACCAAAGCAGAAATAAAATTAGCTACAGATGTAAAATATCATTTAAATAATATTTTAATGCCATTAATCACTTAATTAACTATTAACAAATACATAATTTGTTATTACAAAGCCTTTTTTATCGATTTATATACGGAATAAGACAAAAACAATAAAAATAGGATTACCAATTAAAAAAAAAAGTTACACGCGTGTCAACGGTGCCATATTGAAACAAAAGTAATAAAATATCTACTTGTATTTTATTATTCCATTAACATATTTATTTACAATTCAAACAATGGCACCATAATTATTAATATATTATAGACAATCAGAAAGACTTTAACTAATAACATTACATCATTTTACTTAAACGGATACTCAGTATAAAAAATATAAAGGTTTCGTAAAAAAAGGATATAAAATACTTATATTATAAATCAAGACACTCAGAGTCGAATAGAACCGACAAGGGGTAGATTCTAAGCCAATTTTCATCTTTCTCATTTCTCAAAGGCCGGCAACGCATCTGTGAGCCCTCTGGTGTTGCAGTTGTCCATGGGCGTCGGTAGTCACTTAGGTGAACCGTCTGCTCGTTTGCCCCTTGTTAAGTATTATCGTGGCAAAACCATCCCCCGCTGCCATCCTTGTCTCCCCCCCCCCCACTAGCAACCTAACACCACGTACTACAGTGGTGTCAAGCTTTTTCTAAAAAGCGAAAAATCTGCCTGCGATTCAATATATAGGTACATACATATAGACGGAGCTAAAGAAGTTTTACTTCAGTCGTGTGGTCTAAAGCACACTCGTTTTTTTTATGAGCAGGCCTACTTATAGACTGAGTTTAAGTTAGTGGAATTTTAAGAATATTATATGTATGTTACCAACTTGGAGAATTATCTTGGATATGGGTTGATTTATATTTAAATACACTCTATTTAAATCTTTATTAATATGTAATTATTCTGTACATGTTTATGTCACTGAAAGTCAGTTTGGCTGGGACCGATGTTGAATAACTCTAGATAACTTAGATTCTCAATTAAACATGGTAGGTAGTGTGTGTTGGGGGTTTTTTGTCATGGTTCAGGCAGAGAGATAGAGAGTTGTATGGAATAAAAACACGGAGGAAAAAAACATGTTGTATTGAAAACAACGGAGAGTTGTATTGGAAAAAAACAGAGTAGTATTGAAAAAAAAAACCCGGAAGAAAAAACAGAGTTGTATTGAAAACGACAGAGAGTTGTATTGAAAATAACAGAGAGTTGTATTGGAAAAAAACAGAGTTGTATTGGAAAAAACAGAGTTGTATTGAAAAAAAAAACAGAGTTGTATTGGAAAAAAAATCGAATAAGACTGCGAAAGAAGTTACTTTTCGCAATTTTAAAGATTGCAAAATTATAAACACTCTTGAAATGGCACATATATGTTATGAGTATGAGCTTATATACTATGGACTGTGAGTTTAGTATATTTGTAGCAATATTCCACAATATTTTCCAAACTTTATGTATTTACACATTCCTTTAAATTATTATTTGTAGAGACGGCTTTAATATTCCACGATACAAAAGAGCTTTAATATTCCACGATACAAAAGAGCTTGTGAAAGTTTATTTGAATGAAAAAACTTTACACTATTTTCATTTGATTTGTAGTGTGTTTTTACTGATTTAAATATTTAAAAGAATCTTTTACAAATTGCGCCAAAAATCTAAACTATGAATAACTATGGAGTCACGTAAAACTCATTTTTTAAACCTCGGGTGCAATCAAATTATTGGCGTAAAAGGAAAATGACAATTTTGATGTTGTTTTATAGTCGTATTTTGAAATTAATATCGAAATATTTTTTTTAGATTAAATCTTAGATAAAGCATTTACGTGTGTGTCTGTTTTTTTATTGAATAAACTATTTATTTTCAAAATCATGTAAATTTCTTACGAAATTTTGTATCTTTTTACTTATCTACTTAATGAAAGAAATTTTCTTTATATATAAATATTTTATCGAATATCAATTTGATATTTTTTTTAATAATGTTACGCACCTCATGGGTTCTGTAAATGATTCTAGACTTTCCAGTGGCGAAATTTTTATAATATACTTTATGTCCCAATACGATTTTAAATGAGAAACAAATTTCACATTTCAATATTTTTACATGTACATCAAACCGCAAAGTAAATAAAACTTAAAAGTACGTAACAGAGGTAGCGCGGCGCGGGACGTTGACTTGTTTTAGGCGTCAACATTTTGTTGAAGATTGCTTACCACTGTTCACGATACATTGCGCGCTTAAGAATGGGATGAGGATGGCAATATCTGTAACCTCTCATTTCCGAGTTGAATAATTTTTGTGATTTTATTTAGGACATCAAATGTAGCCTCATCACAAAGTTTGCGGTACGATGTCTTTTACACCTGTATAACATATGAATGCGTTGCATTACTTTCGCTTATATATTCCTTATCCTTTTACATATATGGATGGCACTTACCAATGCCTTCATACAATTATGTATGAATAATTCAAAACACGTAGTCTAGCTTCTATCAGTTAAAACCCGCGATTTTGTAATTGATCATCGCATTGGGAAAGTTATGATATATGACGTTACGTCATTATATTTTCACTGCGTCATAAGCCGGATTCCAACTGCGTTATATCCAGGTTTTCTATCTGCAAGATTGTAACAGAAAAATATAGGTTGAAAAATATTGGTAGCATGAGAGCTTTTTTACCGCGCGTTAAGCGTTCAAATAGAACGTGAATGAATTTTCCAAATCGCACCAGTAGTTTCTGAGATTAGCGCATTCATAAAGACAAACAATCAAAATCTTCAACTTTAAATATGAGTATAGATTATGAAAGAAAGGTATTAAATGCTTGTAAACTGTATTTAAATGAAGAATACTAGGCAAAATTAGTTAAAGACGAAAGCAATAATTGCAATGTCGTTTTCGTCATTTTATTAAATCCTCGGAATGAGGTAATTTTATTGAAAACGTACCTGAGAAATAGGTTCAAAGACGCTATCATCGCTATTTTTCTTTTCCAAGTCATTTACCGCCGTTTGAGTCAGCGTCAGTACGTATTTGGATCTGTTCAATTCATCCAAACCTTCTTCTTCAGTCAAATTGTTTTCGTTTTCTACGTCTTCCTTTCGAATATCCTTTTTACTTTCCGTGTTCATTGTTTTATTTAGTTTCTTATATTTGGACGTTACAGATGATATAGTTAAGTCTTTTCTGAACGCTGTGTAAAAGAGGTACTTACTTTCCCCCATTGTGAGGAAGTGGTTTAGCTGGCAACACGATTTGTTATCTTGGCATAGGATAAGTATTTTAGTATTACGGAGAGATCCGTTAGTGTTTTTCTTCACTTCTTCTGGTATCTCGCTCACTAATAAGTCACTTAAGCATTTCCACTTTGGCGATGGTTCCGGGTCGAACTCTATAACATAGAATTTGGCTTATATGGTGCCAAAACAACAAAAATGTGCAAAGCTAAATAATATATCACATAGCACATAACACAGTACTATAAGACACACAGAATTCTGTTACTAAAGACAACTCAATGCTTATGTTATAGATAACAGACGCTTGTTCTACACATATTTTTGTAGAAATTTATAAATACATACATATAGATATAATACACCCAAACTCGAGCTAGGAATAGAGCCCACGATCCCCGGAGCGGAAGGCAGCGTCACTGCCCACTGCCCAAAAGCTGCATATTAAATCAATATGAGAAAAGTGTTACCGTTTTTACTGTTAAACACTCGGGCTTTGGCTAGTCGGAATAACTGCTCTGCTGAATCGAGCAGGATCCATCCAGAATTGACTTGGGCATATTCGGGAGTTCTATATTTGTTTACTAAGGCGTAAAAAGAAACGGCGTCATCGTGGATTAAATTTCTGCAATAGTGAAATGTAATGTTAACTGGTTGTCAATGTTGGTAATATAAATCAACTATGCTCAATGGTAGGTACCAACATTAAATTGAAATACTATTTTGCTCAACAACAATTGACATTATATGGATTAAATTATTGTTTGTGATATTGAAAAGATTCGTATGCAGATTTTTTAGTAATAGAGCCTATAATTATGATGATTTTATATGTATATCTACATTATACATATAAAAATGATCAATTTTGGATATTTAGAATGATAATCCATATATATGTATATGTATATGCGTGTTTATATATATAATTTAATCTCTATTTCCTTTAGGCATCACGCGTGAACGGTTGGACCGATTTCGCTAATTCTTTTTTATTGCCTTTGTTATTAATTGATAGAATCAGACGTCACTTTGCGGAAATCCATGACATGCATACGTAGGTCAAACGGGCCGCTCCTTTATAACACGTTATAAGGAACACGTGGGTGCGTTCAAAAATAATAAACCAGATAAGTCTCATTTTGCGAAATATCTGTTAGACCACAAACATAATATAACCAGTGACCATTCTTTCAAAATCCTACACAGCTGCGATAAAGGTATACGACTACACCTGTTGAAACAATTGGAAATAGTTAAACATAACAATGTCGGTATCGGCTTGTTAAATGACCAAATAAACGTCTCAAGCTTGCCATTGCTTAGAATGTTTGAAGGTAGCGCTAATGTGGTGGGGGTGCCTGAGATATAAATTGTTTCCTGTGTTTTTATTATATATAAAGGATAGAAGAAATACTTGGGTTGAGCAAAGAAAGCGTCGAAAATATGAAGCACTCGGTGAAGGTTACATATTTTCGCCATTTACCGTGGAGGCCATTGGGCCTTGGAGTCCAGAGGTGCGTGCTTTTGGAACCTACCCCACTTATTTTTAGGATTAGTTTTTTTACATTTTATATTTTTGTTTTATCACATGTTTTGTTTTTTTTTTTAAGTTTAATTTAGCATTAGTGGGATGTTAAATTTGTAGTCACTAAAACGTTGTTGGGATATACTGGATTACTTACATTAAGCCCAGAAACGAAAAAAAAAATGTTATGTTAAGGTAAGATCATTTTGTCAATAACGCGTGGTTGTTTTGGAGCCCATGATGGTTTTAGTTACACTGCATTGAGAAAATCGTCAGAATATATGTTTTCCATCATGCCTAAAGGATTTCATTTTAAAAAAAATGCGCTTGACTCTTTCTTGGTCATATTTTTTTTACAACTTTGTGACTCTCCCATTTTCTTATGTCACGTTTAATTCGTCAGATTCTTGAAACCTTAACTTACCTCGCAGTAATTAACGTACCTTATCTTACTATGACGCGTATAAAATTTCTACGGTCCTTAAGGGTCCAATAACGAATCCCCCTTTATTAAGAGTCATATTTGAATTCTCTCTATATGATTTTCTGGGCGCACGAGTATTGCGCAAAATCCCATAAGTATGTTTAAGAAGTAGGGCATAAATGCCATCATATTCATCTTAGCCCTACAAAATTTGGATATTAGAATAACACAGTCTGTAACTGTTTAACTATGGATAGTCCATAGTTAAAAATATCGGATTAAAAGCTTTTCCAAAATCATAGGTGATTCTCATGTTATTCGTTTTACATGTACTAGTACCTGAGTAGTTTTATACGGAACACTGAATTTGATTAAATAAAAATTACCTATTATCACTGATTTGATAAATCTCTGTCAGGAAATCGCCCATTACGCGCAGGTGTTCGACTTTAGGATGACTTATAATCGGTGTTGGTATACATGACTACAAACTAAATTCATAGACCGTGATGTCAATGGAGGAAAAGAAATACGATTACAAAGTCATTGGAAACAAACCAAAAATGGAGTCCAGCATTAAATATCAGCTGCTTATTGTAGCTTCCAGTAAGTAAATAGCGATGACAATTGTGTTTGACATGTAGGTGACCTATGTGATTATGTTAAGAATCGTCTTTAGCAGTGTTACGAATTAGCTTCGTCAATAGCTGAAAATCAATAGTGCCATCATATAGATCAGTTCCTTGGTACTATTTTGGTACTGGAAGCGGTAAAATTAAACATGAAACATCATTAAGACCTTTTTACATATCCTGTATCATCATAAGTGATGGGTAAAGGATAAAATGCATTTATCCTTTACCCATCACTTATTATTTTCATTTGCACACATTATCTTTTTCACCCATTACTGTGACGGTACGTGCATGACCCATGGGTCACAGCTGAAAATCAGCGTAATGTTTTATGTGTTTTGCACGTAATACATTGCAAAATGCTGAACTGTTGTACCCATCTTTAAAACTGCTACAGGCAGTCAACAAGTGTTTGTTTGCTAAATTTCTATTTTATTGTCATATATTTATTCGTTAGCTGTTTGTAGTATTTATAAAGATTAAATTTTTTCATTAAATTTTTTAATTTAATTTTATTATGCATTGCTACGGTGTAATTGATTTTAGAAATTAATCATGCATGCTAATGTTAATTATCTGTTATTATGTAAGATATTTCAACTTGAAAAACTACAGGATCAGCACCACGTTCTACTACTTGAGCGTGTTATTAAATTTGCAAGGATGATCTTTCTTGTTCAGTTGAATTCACGATTTCACTGGTTTTTATAATTTCATTGTACTTAAGTCTTATTTCAAATATCTTCTATATTTTTTATGTTATGTTGTATATCATTTATTTCAGTAAACATTGGGCAGATTATTGTTGGATACAGTGTTGGATGGTCAGCACCAATCATACCCAAACCTCACGCCACCTTTGGAAACGCTTAAAACACCCCCCACCCCCCCCCCCCAATGTAACGCGTCGTAACGCATACCGAAATGACACTGCAACACCTTTGTTATTGTATTAGTCGCATTTAGGGTAATAATAACTACAACAGGAGATTCCTTACACGCAATACACGCGTACATATTATACGTTTTGTGTTAATGTTAAAAACTCATTAGAAAAAAATACTTTGAGCCTAACCAGACAACGAAATTCGAAGTTATTTAACAAGTACCTTTGTCGCGTCTCATATACGGAACCCTTCTATACGAGAATGCCTTGACACTCTTCGCTCTTATCCACTTTATTTACTTACTTATTGGAGCGGCTCGGCAACCCAAAATGAGCTTTGGCCTCCGACGGGATTTCGCACTTTTCCCTTGCCTCGGTTCTGCGCTGTCTCTTGCCAGTCTCTAGCTCCACTCCACTCCCGTCCACTTAATTTAATTTAATTATGCATTTTGTTTTAGTGCAAAGAGAAAATGAGGCCGGTCAAAAAGGCGCTTCGTGCTCTTGACAACCCGGATCAAACTCTGTCCGAGTCTGAACAAGTGTCCCGGACGAGAGCGTGTTTAACCCAGATTGGTAACCAAATAGACATCTGCTTGTCCGAGTATCCTGATCCCGAAAAGAAAGTGGAATGGAGAAGTAATCTCTGGTACTTTGTGTCCAAATTTACGAATTTCGATGCCAAGCAGCTGTACAGGTTATACAAGTATGGTCTCAAGAAAAGCGACACCAAGAAGGACGGAAAGCATAAAGAAAATAAGGTGAGGTTTTTTTTAATATTTTATTTATACCATTATGTATGTAAATTTACAGAATTATATATTATACAGTGCTACGCAATTTAGACATATATATTCCACGCTTAGTCATAAATTGAGCGATTACGTTTTATGTCTAAAGTGAGTTAATGAAACAGGTAGCTATGTTTCAAAGTCCTGTATCAGCCGGTTCAAGAATTATTTCTATAACTCCATTCAACTCTTGAGATACAGCTATTTTTGTTTGAAAAGTACAAACAATTAATAAAATATCATTAATAGCTTAGTTAACTATTATTCAGATACATAATTTATTGCTATATAATGGCTCTTCTATCGAATTGTAAGCGGAATAAATCGTTAATGACAAAACGTTTTTTGTGATTTTCCAAAAATCTGCTTTTTTTGACTTAGGTCAGTTAATGAATTAAATAGTTCGATATATAAAAGCGAAAGATCACCTAATAGGAAATCTCGAAAATGGCGGGATGTACAATGAGGTAATAGGCAAGAAAGTAGTTTAAGAACGGATTTTTTGACAGGGAAAGATTAAGGAGGCCTAAGAGCTGTCGTAAATTTAATTTTAACCAGACGAAGTCGCGGGAAATAGCTAGTTATGATTTTAAACCTTCCCCTTGAATCACTCTGTTTATTGATGAAAACCGCATCAAAATCCGTTGCGTAGATTGTTAAAGATCGTAGCACCGAACAGCGGGAAGCGACTCAGTATTATGTTAAAATAAATGATGTCATGTTATATCATTATATACAAAAGCAATGTGTTATAGTGTCGTTCGCGTGGGCCACCCTTATCACTTAGGGGTGTCAAAACTAGTTTTCGACCAATTCTCAGACCTCTCAAATAGATTGATAGATTGGTCAAGCCGTTTCGGCAGAGTTTGGCAACAAAAATTCGAGAATTTAGTATATTAAATTGTTGAAAATTGCGAAAAAATGTGAAAATTTTCGTTCTTTTTACAGTCGAATTCGAAAAATAACATAAACAACTCAAACAACCACATAAAGTCGCATAAGAAGGAAGCAAAATCGGAAGAGAACGACAGAAAGGAAAAGAGGCCGAAGGTTGAGAAGGAAAGGAACGACAAGAGCAACAGCAATAACAAAACTCCACACGCGTCGGGAGTCAAGCGGAAACTTGAAGAAGGAGACACCTTTATTAATAGAGATCGTTCTACATTTCAGTAATTTTGCTGATGGTCTTTACATTAGGTGACCTGTATCGTGGA
>JANCMC010043882.1:0-22462 GCA_024363005.1 Charaxes varanes
ATATTTTATTGATGATGAACCCAACAGGTGGAAAATTAACCTTTTTCATATAAATTCTTAGTGCTTTACTACCTTTATTGACAACGACTGTGATTTTAGCGTTTTATTGCACCTGGCAAGTTCTCACCTGGCGCGCCACTCCTAGATGGGTTATGTAATGGCTGGCTATTTTTTTTTTAAATTTATTCTATGCGATGTCTTTAATCTATACAAGGTCAAATACTGGCCGATTGGAGCCCATTGAAATACAAACAGCTGCTTACCTGGCCGCTCTTTGTTACCAAAATTATTATTACGTAACCCGTCAATAGATGGCGGTAGACAATAGAAGGGTCATGACCACAATGGGCTACCATTTGGACTGTACTGGGTCCGTTTACCTCCGCCATTTTGAATTTTTAATACCTTAATTTAAACCTTAACTTTATGAGAATAAGGTTTCGTTGCTAAGTAAATAGGGGGTTTGGGACGCAATAGGGTCAGCAAAGGAATTGTTTTGCGATTATTCTATTGCAGTTTTTTTGGAGATTTGATGGCTACCTAATAATGATTTGAATATAATTTCTGTTTGTCTATTTTTTACGGTTCTGGTGGGCTTAATATTTTGCAATAGAGAATTTATTTATTTGGGCATGAATTGCTTTTATTAATCTATAAACGTTTTACTATATGCAGACTGCTTTGTTTCAAGGATTCTTAGTCAAGTAGAGTGAAGTAAGAATTGTAGGAAGTGACTCGGTAGCCAGAGGTCACAATACCCACTAACTCGCAAATGCGATGCCGGCAATTGAGACATGAGTATGCTCTTTTCTTGGATGTCTATAAATAAAAAACACAGGGACACTCCTGGAGTACCGACAGAAGCGAAGAGTTGAACATAATGAGATGCGATCGTTTAGTAGAACGCAGCCACAGTTGTCGGTACGGTAACAGTGTCGCAAGTACAATAGTTTTTTTCCCATCTTAGAAATGCGCCTAATAAAGTCTTTACTTCAATAAATCCTTACTAATATTATAAATGGGTAAGTTACTCGGTTATGGTTTCACGCATAAAGAGCTGGACTAATTATGATGAACTTCAATATAGATGTAGATTGAAGAGCTTAGGTAAGTATATGCTACTTTTTGTTTTTGTGTGAAATAAAGGTTGAAAGCGGAAGAAAAAAACGCGGACGAATTCGCTGGTTTAAGCTAGTATTGATATAAAAATAATTAAGCTACCGATGCGAATGACCAAATAACATACAAAACGAGCGATTCATGTGTGGCCATATTACCATAGGTTGTCCAAACTCTGTCGATTGCCTTCGACCGGCGATGAATTACAAATCGGTTACCGTACCAGCCCGGTGGTTCCGCACCTGTCGCCAAATGCCGCCAACGCACAAATTGGCCCACTTTCCCAAGCGTATTTTGTAACAGACATTGGAAGGTGTGAAAAAATCGATTAAGCTATACTTTATTATAGTGCAAGAGACTGACAGCTAAAACATAAGGGATAGAAAAACGTTTGTACAGAAGTGGAACTTCATTGGCGATTGATATTTTGAAGCAACTCCGTACATTTTTATCTTTAACAATACATTCATTAACTGTACAACTATACGTGATTTTATCTTTTTTTGAGAAGACAAAGTTAACAAAAACTCTTTAATCTTTACGAAAAAATAAAACTATCTTTACGAGTATTTTATCCATCTTTTTTACAAATATCTTCCATAGTAGTCTGCGTATGGTATCTAGAATAAAAATAGTATATTTTCCAAGAAGAGATTTTATTAATATAATTTAATTGATACATACATACTCTGCGGAAATCCATAACAAACAGAAACCATTAATAATAATATAAAGATGGCATAAATACGCGAATGAATTAAAAAAAATAGGAATATTATACAACTGTTTTAGTTATGTCTAACATTCCCGTTTCCCCTCCAACTAAGCTTAAATCAAAAAATTGTCTTCGGAGGAACAAAGTTTGGTTTCTGTGACATACTTCCATCTGTCGTCAATCGGTAGAAGCAGAAAACTACGACACGCTACTAACGCAAAACTATTCCTAAAAATAGCATCATTTCAACTTATTTAATCTTTGCTATTCATTTATTTTCAGGCGTTATTCAACTCATTAAAGAATTGCAGGAAAAATACAAAATCATTAGAGAAAAAAGGTGGTTTACCTTAATTAGTGGCCGGCATTTAAATCGATCACTAGGTTAAGCAGTTCTTACCGCGGGCGGCTGATAGAGGGGTGACCAATTCTTAAACACGGGTTTTTCAATATCGTTGGCTCCTACGTAAATCGTCGTAACCCCAAATTCCCAGCTTTACAGTAGAGCGTTACAAACAACTAATTTGTAATTTAATCGTCACCACTTAATATTTTTTTGTATACTATAATTTAATCGTCATGATTGAATATGTATTTGTATACAAAAATATATTAAATAGTGACGATTTTATTTTAATTTACCTGTTTGTAACGCTCTATTGTGAAGTTGGGAATTTGGAGTTACGACAATTTACGTGGGAGCCATGGATATCGTGATTCCGTGATTTGGCAGGCACGTGAAACAGTGAGTCCCGATTAATATCAGTGTGTGATATTAGTCGTGGTATTGTAGAAATTGTGGGGATTTCGGGGATGACGTCAGACAGCAGTCGGATGTCTTAATCATCCCCACAGCCACATCCTCTCCAAGTTAAGCGGACCCTGGCGCTAATCCGGGATAGCGCTAGGAAGAGATAAAAATCTGCGTGTACATTAAATCTTAGAAGCTACACTTAACGGTACAACCATATTGGATTCGTAAAACAAAAAGCCGGAAGTTAGCTAAACGGAAGCGGCTTCGACGGAAGCTCTGCCCTACTGAGGATACCAACTTACCTTGAACATTTTTCTATACAGTACAATAGAATTACACTTTTTTTAATAGAGAAACACGGCAGCCTTTAGGATTCCGTACATACATTTAATTTTCCATTTTATTTCCAATTTTTACATCACAATTATTTTTATTAATTATGTATTTACTTTTAAATATTTAAACATTTTCTTAAATTATCTTCAAAAAAAATTAATTTTAAATATGGGTCAACGCCAAAAACAATTTCAAATTATCTTATATATAAAATTCTCGTGTCACAATGTTAGTTACCGTACTCCTCCGAAACGTCTTAACCGATTTTTATGAAATTTTAGACGCATATTCAATACTTCTAAGAATCGGCTACTATCTATTTTTCATACTTCTAAGTGATAAGGGTGGCCCACGCGGACGAAATCGCGGGGTTGAACACATATAAAAGCAAAAGGTGACCTAATACAAATATCAAAAACTGCAGGACGTACAGAGATGAAATTTGACAAAAAACAGGAAGAAAAAGGAAGTAGTGTATGGTTAGTAGACATCCGTTACGAACGGATTTCGTTTCGATAAGATTAATTTAAAAGTCGCGCGAAACAGCTAGTATTAGATATTTTTAACCTATCAAGACTATAATTAAATTACACAAATCACGATTGATTTATTCTGACTGGCTTACCCATAGGCACAGTTGGCTGGGTTACTGCCTTCCGCTCCGGGAGCTGAGGGTTCGATTTCCTCGAGTAAGGATGCATTATCTATATGTATGTATTTATATATTTCTTCAAAAAATTTATTTGTGTATAACAGGCGACTGTTATCTATAACACAGGCATTAAGTTGTCTATCGTAGGAACAGACTTCCGCGTGTCATATATTTATTAGTGGAAATTCCATGTTTCTGCCTAAATCACCGCAATTTAGCGAAACGTAGCAAATTTGCAAAATTATCGTTATGTTTCACTATATGCCTGCAAATAAGTTATACGTGTAGTAATGATGAATCTTCGTGATAGCGTTGCTTTGGTACAAAAACTATTAAATATGGACGATAATTGTAACAAACCTTGAACATATGAACGACCTATTCTATAAACAGCTAGATCGAAATTCATTTGTGTAGTCAAACCATCAAATCTGAACTTACTCTAAAGTCGCAGTCACGGTTAGTTCTACATAAAATAATTAATAGAAACTGTCGTTTTCTTGGTTATATACCCTAAAAATCCTACCTATGTACATTTTATTTTTTATAAATAAACAAAATTATCGTTCGCCATTATAAGACTGTTTGTAATAAAAGTTAATTGAAGGAATACCGGTAACTCATTCTAGGAACTGAAAGTTTTTTTGCACAGTCCAAAAATAATATCTACAGAAGATTGGCAATTTAATATAAAATAATGTCCATGTTTCATAGTTAATTTGTCACTTTATCATTTATAAAAAATGTTTTCGAGGTAAATGTATTACGTTTAGTCGTGTTCTTCTTTCTAACGCTTAGATTAATTATAATGTAGGTACGGGTATTTATTTTATAGCCAATCTATGGAAAATATACTTAATTTATGGAATCATTAAACGAAATTGGTCTTGAAAATATACTTCACAGAATAGATAATTATGGCACTAAACAGTTATGACCAATTTTGAAAGTGACAATTTATTTCTTGTTTTCGTTACACTTGCATTTTGCATCGTGAGTGTGTTTACTGACAATGTCGGAGAAGGATGGGTTGAATGAAACACCAGGGGCGACATATTGCGGATTTGTACCGCTTCCAGAAGTTTCGTATCTAATGAATTGTGGTTTCGTTGTGTATGTTACGATTTTTGGTTTCGTTGTATACGTTACTATTTCTGGTTTCGTTGTGTATGTTATGATTTTTGGTTTCGTTGTGTACGTGACTATTTCTGGTTTCGTGGTGTACGTTACGATTTTTGGTTTCGTAGTATATGTCACGATTTTTGGCTTTGTGGTATACGTTATGATTTTTGGTTTCGTTGTATACGTGTAATACTCTGGCTTAGTTGTGAATGTTACTATTTCTGGTTTCGTCGTGTACGTTACGATTTCAGGCTTAGTTGTGTAAGTCACGATCTCGGGTTTCGTCGTGTAAGTTACAATTTCGGGTTTGGTCGTGTATGTCACGATCTCAGGTTTCGTTGTGTATGTTATATATTTAGGTTCGTTTTGGAATACACCTTTCTCCGAGTATGTAGCACTAAAACCTTTTGAGATGGGTTTTATTTCGCTGAATTTGAATATTCCTTGTACGTTTTGGGAGCTCGGACTTGATCCAGACTTTTCCGAAAAGCCACTTACGCTGCTAAACGACTGTGATTGTCCCTGGGTACCAAAACCGAACTGATTCTTTCCAATACTAGATAGTAAGTCAGCTGATCCCGCGGTAATACCACTGCCCGATCCTGTAATACCGATGCCTTTAACTCCGTTCTTGATGCCAGTGATTTTGGTTGTAACTATTTTCGTCACTTTGGTGAATTTGGCAAATCGTACGCTCTCAATAAGACCAATGGCCCATTCGTACCATTCCAAGTCGAATCTGTACATTCCTAGGATCTGGTTTCCAACTTGGCATCCTGCAGATAAAAAAGAATATTATAGTAAATAGATGTATAATGTTTGATTGGCAAATCGCATATCAAACTAGACCTAGAATGTTTATGACTGTATTTTTCATAATTTTTAAATATTGCCTTGAGTAATAAGATTTATTATCAATTTAAATAAAAGCGAAAGGTCACCTGTATAGAAAATCACGGGACGTACAAAGATCAAAATTGGCAAGGAAGACTACCTACTATATAGTTAGTAGACATTCGATAAGAAAAATGATTTCCCCGCTAACATTTCCAAACTATTAGACGTAGAGACTTGAAATTTTCCATGTTGATAGAACATGTTAAAAACTCGTAAGGAAAATTATTTCTAACGAAATTGAACAACAGCTTTTGAAGTTATTTAACAAATACATTTGTAGCATATCAGATATGGAACCCTTCTATATAAGTGTGTCTTGATACGCTCTTGGCCATTGTTTTAAATATTAGCATATCCGGCAGACGATTTATTACCGGAACGGTATAAAGATATCCAAAGGGATACGTGTACACCACAAAAGAAATTTTAGTACAAAATGTTGATGTGACAAAATAAAGAATGTAATAATAGATTAAAAACTGTATGCCCATTTTTATTAGTATAGTCGTATTTCGGACAAACAAGACGGAAGTAGCCCTTGTTTGATCACCATTGTGAATATTATTTTATATTGACTATAATTCCGTCAAAACGTGATTGAATTATTGTGCAAACGATAATATATTCATGTTGAACATACCTTTTGTTTGATAGACATGGCAAGCATTATTTTATGTTGACTAAATTTTGTAACGTATTTTATTAATTTGTGGTGCAATTCTAGAGCAACCTATAATATATTAATAAAGAACATTTGTTTAATAAACATTTTAAATATTATTTTATGTTGACTATATTTTTTCCTGTAATTTTTTCAAACTGTGTTTGCTTTCTTGGGCATCCGATTATACATATATTCATATTGAACGTAACATGTGTTTAATTATCATATATAAGTATTATCTATATATAATACTATAAATGAATTCTTGGAGCAACCGATAATATATTCACATTTAACATAAAATTTATTTAATTAACATTATAAGTATTATTAGCGTGTATCAAATAAACTTGCATATATTTATTTTTTTAATGTTGAATATTGTGCACTGCAATTTCGTCAAACTGTCAAACAAATCTTGAGCGACCAGTAATATATTCATGTTGAACATAGCGTTTTGTTTGACGTTGAATGTATTTTGTTAAGTAATAAAATAATTCGCGATAATCGTGAAACTTACCACCTTTCTGCTGAGTGTATTAGTTTTTGAAAATATGCATGTATTTTACATGCATCTATTTTTTTTATTACATTTGACTAATGCCGCCATCAAATCAAAATACAAAAAAAAAACCTACCACAAACGGAACGCACGTTCTATCCCAATTTCAGAACGTCGAAAGATAATACACAAAGCGACTTATTTGTAAAATCGACTTTACGAGTATTCATCGAGTGTCGCTTTTTGAACACAGCTATAAACACACTCCCACCCTGATTTTCGCTTTGTGTCACACATTAGAATTAATGTCGTTTTCTTATTAGGCACCTGAAAGTGCCGTGTACATTTATATTTTCACCATAAAATTTTCCAGCTGGCTGTATAGACAGAAACATATTTCATTTATAATAAATATCCTTAATTTAATCATCACTGGCTTTATCGCGTTTCGAAATTAATTATGCATATTGAAAACTTAATTAAAATAGCTGTTTAATCCTGTTACATAATCACGGACTTCTAACGGGTTTGTACAAACATTAAATCTATTTTGGGCGTTGGTTAAAGCAGTCTTCTAGATCTCTGAGTTCCTTTTTTAGCGTTCCGTAGTGCTACAAGTTCTATTATTAACCATTTTAATTTCGCTCTGTCCGTCCGTCCGTCTGTCTGTCTGCACGTAATGCGGTCCCTCCCCAGCATTTCCAAAATATTAGACGTAGAGACTTCAAATTTTCCATGTTGATAGGACATGCTAAAAACTCATTAGGAAAATTATTCTGAATGAAATCGAACAACAGCTTTGAAGTAATTTAACAAATACGTTTATAGCGTATCAGATACGGAACCCTTCTATATAAGCGTGTCTTGACACGCTTTTGGCCACTTTTAAGTATTACATCTACCATCCAAATATCTTTCCAGTTATTGCAACTGACTTACCTGATTTGAATAACGCCAATGAAGTAAATAATATGAATATGAAAATTTTTCAGGAAGGTGTGGAGGTACCTTTTAAATAGTGTAACGATTTATTCCAATGAAATATAACAAAACTCAAAAGCTAAATATGAATTTAAGTCTTTAATGAATAAAAGACTAATAAAATCCGCTCACACATAATTCAAGCGAACGCTTTAACGTTTAATTTTGAACTAGACCAACTTTGTTTAAAATAACAAGAAAATTAAATTTAGTGCTTGCCTGTACATCGCTTTCGCAGTACGCGCGAGGTATTATACTAGTTATTCCGTGTTGCGTTTTAAGCAAACATACGGAGTACATACCGAAATTAAATATTATTTCGTGAAAATTGACGCGGAGAAACAATTGTGTTCAATATTTTTTTAATAAGAGGGTTTAATCATCCGACTACTTTTGAAACTAGGGCGGTTTTTAAAGTGACGAACACGGCAGTTGGTCATCTCACCTGACTCTACAGACACATCTAGCTATTTGGCTGGCCCTTTGGCGCAGTTGACAGTGACCCTGCCTTCTGCTCCGGGGTCGTGGGTTCGATTCCCACCTCGTGTCTGGGTGTATCATCCATATGTATTTATTTATATATTTCTAAAAAAAAAATTGTGTATAACAGGCGGCTGATACCTATAAACGCAGGCATTAAGTTGTCTACCGTAAGAACAGACGTCTGTGTGTTATATAGTCCTGTATGTATTTATCTTTTGCAATATAAGCGAACCCTGGTACTAGACCGGGATAACGCTAGATAGAGGCTGAAGACACTTTTTTATACAGCACAATGACATATAAGTCGTCCCGGTCGTGCAGATGTCAATGGGCGTCGGTAATCACTTAGGTGAACCGCCTGTCCCTTGTAACATAAAAAAGTGCTATTCAAGTTGTCTAAGTAAGAAAACAATGTTCACTTTATTGCATGTACACAAAAGTCCACAGAGCGCGTGCTTTGATTAATGCTGTTTAATATGGAAGCCACTGCAATTATGCAGACTGCGAACGAATGAAGTTATTTATGAATTCCGCCTTTTATACTGTCTTTTTATAGTTTTTTACCGAGGGAAATGAAATATGGAACATTTTTTTATATAGTGTATTGGTTAGTTTGTCAGTTTGAAAAAGACTAGCAACGCATCTGCGAGTCTTCTGATAATGTCGATGGGCATCGGTAGTCACTAAGCCACCTGCTCGTCAGCCGAGCGAGGCGAGAGACAGAACCTTTGCCTTTCGCTCCGCTTGATTGCCTCTTGTTATTATATCATAATAAAATACTTTTCTTCTTTATATTCTATAGTCATCAAATATTACTCATAGATTGGTCACCCCCCAAATACATTGGCGGATATTTGAATTAATGTATTTCAAGGAAAACCATAAGTGCAGCCAAAAATCCAAAATAATATGACAGAATTTTTAAACGAACTTGTAAAAATTCAACAAATGTGATAGCTATGAGGTTTTCGTTTCAGGGTATTACTTGAGATTCTCTATACTATATGGGTATTTCCCAAAAATATTTTATAAAGTTTCAGACAAATGAGACGGAATAGCATCTCGTAAAATAAAGTGTTTGATTTTTACTAGCTTGCACAAAACTGTGTTCGTAGTAGTGGAAGTGACATGATTCTTAAAACCAGATTGATAGCATATTTTCCATAAATCTTTAATATATTTATGAAACGAAAGTTTCAACTTGTAGTATACTTATATACAAATTTATATTTACCAAAGAACGCTAATTGATCGAAATTCGGCCACAAATCTTTAGATTTTCGTACTTTATGTACAAATTTTAGTTCTTTGTACAATAGCGTTGTGATATTTGATAATTAATATAGGTACATACGGCTTCGTGACTTCGCTTTGACTCCAAGTTATAGTAAAATATATACATGTGTGTGTAAATCGTTTGGCATTGATGTGCATGTGGTATTATCTTATTAATCCAATAAATAAATAATGCATATTTTACAAAATATTGGCATTCGTATATCCTCCTCCACAAATTCTTTCGAACTATAATTGTGTCAAATATCATATACTACTTTCAGTGCAATTTTCGAAAAATGGTACCGAAAGTGTTTGCTTCACGTATTAATATATAAATTTCATCATACTTGCTATAAAAAATAAAGTGAGTGAAGACGTTAGTAAGTTCAATTTATTTTCAAATTGAAGGGAACAGAAAACGGAAATCACATTTAAAAATAAGGTTTACGAGAAAAGAACTCCGTGTAGATCAATTGAAGAGCTGACGTGACCGTAAAAATATTAGAGGATCACCTATTTATTTTAAATGGATTGTCTTTTCCCAGAGAGCAGGAAATAAGTTATACAATAACATTCGACTTAGCAGGGAACCTTTTTGACTTGGTACCGACTTCAACGCATGAGTAGGTGTCTACTAAATCGTATGAAAGTACTAATTATTTTTTGCTTTTTAGTTCCTTGGTGTTTTATGAAGGCGGTTTTCTTTTTTTGGCTATAAAGTTCAGTTATTTGTAGATCTTAAGTCGTTCAAAACCAGCGAGCGACAGTCGAGGAAGCAGCAGTTCAGCTAAGAAAACCTTCCCTGAACTCGAAGACTTCATCCTCAAGCGGGACTACATTGGAGCTATCACTATGCTGGAGGCCAGTGCAATATTTTATTATACATAATACATTTAAGAAAAAATTAGTAGTATTAAAAAGAATATTATTTTTACTTATTGTTTTTGAAAATGGCTGTATTACTAATACAGGAAATTAAAACCTCCCGTACTGTATGGAACGCCAATAGCAGCAGGGCGGATAGAACTTGGTATTAGCCCATGGCAATTATTGCACCCTATTTCAATCATTATGTTTAATAAGAGAAGAAATTATCGAATACTACAATCTTTATATAAAATACCTTTTATGAACTATTTATTTTCTACGTTACTAACAGGAGAAACATTATTATTAAAGATACATAACATACATAATCGTTCAAGTTATAATAGTCTATTTGAATAAACATTATCAATTTGAAATGGTATAAACTAACTGTTACCCGCAACTTCGTCCGCGTAAAACTAACTGAAATTCTTTAAAATTTTAATAGATTCAATGTTGCAATGGCTCAGGGGCGTCCACCGTACATAAAAAAACTTTCAAGCCAAATTCTTCTTTCAAATTTCGAATTTTATTTTCGCGACAAAAATAAACCTATGTTATTCCCAAGATTCAGTCTCTATACCCAAATTCATCTAAATTGCTTCTGCGGTTTAGGCGTGCAAATGTAACAGATAGAGTAAGGTACTCTCAGAGTTTTAGTAAGAAGTAACGAAAAGTGCAAGGTTGAAAAACCCTGGTCGTTCCATGACTCCATGAGAATGGTGGAAGGTGTCTGGACGAGACTGGCAAGGGTTAGGGGATAATAGCAGAAGCGAAGGGACGCCTATTTCCAGCAGTAGGTTATCAAGGGCTGACAGTTCTATGATATTTTAGTTTCTCAAGCACGAAGGCAATGCAGAGGTGTGGCTCTCGGTATGGACAGCATGGTGCTGGTTCCACTTAGGGGAATACAAGAAAGCTTTGGATGAATATTTGGAGGTCAAAAAAGACGATAAACTGGATGCGCGTATAGCTGACAATATTGCCCTGGATCTTGCTGTCTGCTACTTTTACTTGGGTATTTAATCTAGCTTTGTAAAATTACTTCGGTTAAATGACTGCCCCCTTTTTATATATGTATTCTATTTTACTTATTTTACAAGACGGGGAGAGTGGAAAAAACAAAGGGAGACCTATGCCCAGCAATGGGCGATTAAAGGTTGATATATAGATTATTTAACTTAGTAGACCAGTTGCTTGGAAGTGAGTTTTTTTAACTTTGAAGTCACCTTTTGACATGTTTCGTTATTTGCTATAACTTTCTGCAATATACTTTTATTAACTGCCAGCTTTTGTGGCAGAGTTAAAATGTACATAATTCTTTCAGGTATGTATACTGAATCTCAAGACATTGTAGAAACCGCACCTAAATGTCCACTCAAGGTAATTGTAACATACATTCTATAAAATGCCCTAATCGGCACGAGTCGTGAGCTAAGGAACGCAAGTTAACAAGCAAGCACGCTTGAAACCAAATCATACCAAAGCATCATAGCAGTATTAAGCCGTGTCTTATCAACAACAATATTTGGAAACCAATAACGCTAAAATTCAAACGAGCCATGTATGTGCGTATTAATTTTCAAAACCCACTCAATAATATTTAAGCTCACGACTCGTGTAAATACGTGTTTTCTCGTAATTCTTGTCCATAAGATGTTTAAGGTGCTTATATACAATTTGTATAATACAATTACAGTGTCGCCTACAATTCCACTTGGCCCATAAACTAGGGGATGAAGAAGGCCTGATGCAAGCGCACGCGTTGCTACGGGACGTTCCCGAAGACCAGCTCAGTTTAGCTTCTGTTCACTACCTGCGTGCTCATTATCAAGAAGCCATTGACGTGTACAAGAAACTGCTTCTGGAGAGACGGTAAAATACGAGATTAAATGTTAAGATATCAATAGAGATTATGAAGGTATTTTTATGTTACAAGGGGCAAAAGAGCAGGCAGCAAGCAGCTAAGTGCCTTCTGACGCCCGTGGACAACTGCTCGACCAGGAAACAAGTAGATGCGTTGTCTATCCGCAATGATGAGCTCAGGCTGCCGGAAAGACTCACAAACCGAACGAAAAGCGACAGCAATACTATCACTTGATGTGACAGTATTGCCAGCACTTCACGCCGATCTTATGAAAGAAAGAGGTACTGGTACCCGGAGGCACGGGCTTAATTCGGCTACAAGCATGTCGCTACCTCTAACCAGAAAGACAGGTGTAAGGAAAATGGAGTCTAAGGATGTGGATACTAGTGTCATGGATGGTATAGGTACCATCAATTGCCACAAGCTTATAATAGTAGAACCACTCAAATTAGAATTATTAAACTCATAATTCAAACAATTGGGTCTGATAATAAGCTATCAAGCTCCATTGTAGCATCCCTGCGATATATATAGATCAGGTGGCTAGACTCCTTATATTTCTATTGTTGTTAAATAAAGGACCATTAAAATCGTTAAACTAGTCTCTTTATTCGTTCCTTTTGAAGATGACCTTGAGAATATTATTATGTAATTTAACTTACGGATAGTTTAATTAAAGTCAAATGTAAAGTGAGGCTTTGAGATGCTAAAATATACATTAGAATGATGTCTAAAATGTTTACTGAGTAATTTGGCTACAAGCGGCTTAAGGTATACTTTCGTGCAAATAATGTGTTAGTTTATATTCATTGTATTGAATGTCAAATTGAGGAATTTTTGTGTTGGGTTAGAATGTATTAGCGAATGTTACTGTGAGATTATGTATGCCGGCAACGCGTCTGCGAGCCTCTGATAATGCAGTTGTCCATGGGCGTCGGTAGTCACTCGAGTTAACCACCTACCCGTTTGCTCCTTGTTATATTAAAAAAAAAACACTCTTTCATAAAAAAATAATTGTATGTACGGTACGTTACGGACGATATTTTTAGGCTGATCGTGCCCCTCTATCGCTTGTTTTCTGCTCTTACTTGCACGCTCGGCTCAGGCGAAACGTGACAATGAGTCATGCTTTACGTGCGTGCAGCCGATTAAGAACACAATATCACGTCAAAAACTATCTTATAAAAAGTATATGTATTTCCTCATAGTAAATGCTACAAGAACATTTGATAATCACTTCTCAAATGCCAGTGACGCATCTGCGAACCTTTTGTTGCAATTACCCATGGGCGTCAGTATTCGCTCCATTGAAAATTCTGTCCTGTTATATAAAAAAGTGGGAACAAGGGAATATACCGGTGACAACCCTACATGTATGTGTCTCCGTGAGTTGCAACAACGGATAATATAAAAATAATTTATATTCATAAACTTAAATATAAATATAAATAATAGTTTTTAATATTGTCACTATTACTCAACCTTCTTTTCTGTTAATTTAATTTCTGCGAAAACATCTGACGTTCATTTTACCTCACGTTATTGCAACTTGTTTTGTAACTAACTGTTATATACTATATATCCAAACGGATGATATAATTTCATATAATAAAAAATATTTCGTGGTAAACAAATCTCAACCTATTGAGTAAAGTACATATGATCATTTACCCGTAATAAATAATATTAGTACCTAAAACACAGTATATTAACGCAAATTAATTGGTACGTTTGTAACCGACCGAATATCTAATACAAAATTTGGGCAGCGGCCAGTCATTGGCACGAAAACGCTTTGTGAATATTAGTCAAAGGGCTTTAACTAATGGAAGTGTACACGTGAATGATTTTTTTAAATTTTTGGATTCCTAACCCGAAATAGTTTCTGTTATTTGCTTAATAGTATTAAACGAGTTCTTGAGTGGGGTCCGCCTCTCAGTAAACGTAGCGTAGGACACCCTAGCACGAACATTTAGAACGTTTCGAGTCGAAGATTCGACTTTGAAAATATTCGTGCTGGGCGCACATCGGACCCTCCTTAGTGTCAACGCGGGTTGTCTCACATGAGATCGGCGTGAAGTGGCGGCAATGCTGTCACGTCTAGTGATGGTGTGGTTGTCGCGTTTCGTTCGGTCTGTGAGACTATCCGGTGTCCTAAACTCGTCATTAAGGGCCGGCAACGCTTCTGCTGGTCTTCTGGTCGTGCAGATATCCATGGGCGCCGGTAGGCACTTCGGTGCGTGCTGCCTGCTCGTCTGCCCCCTTGTAACATAAAAAAAAGGTGCATCGAACATTTTAAAACCTAGCAGGTTCAGAGATTTGTAGGTTTTTGAATTGGTTAAAGTAACTTCCTAGGTTTTAAAGTTGTTACGGGGGACTGAACGGTACATACTAGGTATAGATACTTAAATATTTCTGTTTTTAAACGAGCTCAAACCGCCGCGATGGTTTTTATTTTCGCGCAAGATTATGCAATAATACGATTTTTGTAAACAGTGTTCCTTACTAGGTTTTGAAATGGGGCAGCCGAGTTCTGGGTAATTGTTAACGCCTGTAACTCTTCTTAGTACTACAGAGTATAATTCTACAGAATATATACAAAAATCAGCCATTTAAAAATTTGTTAAGCAACTCTCATTTTTAGTCACCTTTATCAACTGGTACCTGGCCAAAGATCACAGTCACTTCGTAACAAGTATGCTGGTGTTAATAAGTGCGTAAGAGTTTATTTAGAACCTGAGGCATCGTCCTTCGTAAAGTAAGTTATGTCTTACGATCTTGAGATCTCCGCCTACTAGTTACGTCCATCACATGATAACAAAGCATTTATCTAGCTGACAATTCAGTACGTCGTTTCAAACTGTTAACGCATCACAAGAGATATGACGAAGGTTCGTTGGTCGTGCGTCAAAAACATATCAACTAGCACAATAGATCAATTGCCTACATCCGAGAAGACAGTTATCCATTGTTTCACCCGTGTCAGCGGCATTTGTTCTCATACTTTGACATTGTCTCCGATTGGATTTCTAGAGAAAGTAAATAATAATTTTATCTCATGCAGGACGACGACATTTCCACCTACTTTAATAGGCAAACCGTTTTAGCGCATGTAGAGTGCAAAAAACTTTCTTTACCAACAAAAAACATCATCCGGCAATGCTCTATTAAATTAGATAAATCTTGAAAGATTCGGCGCCCTGGACCGGTAGAATTTCCAACACATAGATTGATAGAAAAATAAAATCCAGAAGATTGCTTCGCATCTCAATATCTATTAAACTTACAACTAATTAAGTTGCAGTCTTATTTAATAAAGTAGAACTTGTATTTTTAAAATTTCTTCGGGCATATTAAGTCAAGAATATAGACCGAATTGTGGCTTACAGTGCGCTTCGAAAACTGCCTCTCTGGACCCTGGCTCTAGGTTAAATACACTCCTGACTACAGCACCAGAGGCTTTCTTTAATCTCCATAGACATTTTGAAAATTCATATATACTTATATAAACAATACTAATAAAGAGACACTTTATATTTAGCTCTGCGGAAAATTTAAACAACCTTATTAATTCAACAATGTAAGGAAAACCACGTTCAGAATTTATTATACTGTACTGTGTGGTTACAATATCTTTATTTCAATTCGAATACAATGCGTCCAGATTTCAAGCATTTATCTTATAATTGTTGTGATACTAAAAAATTCCAAGTCTCTTTTAAATTAAATGACTAGGGACCTTCTTTAAAAGAAATCATGTCTTAGGAGCACGTATTTGTGAGCTTCAGGCGTCGGCTGTCATTTACTATAAATTCTTCTTCCAGGCGTTGTACCGGTCGAGTACCAGGGTCTGCTTAGATTGCAGAGGACGTGACTGTAGGGTGAGTTAAGATTACCGATTGCCATCTGACGTCATCCTCGGAACCTCTACGATCCTACAACCTTACAACTAATATCACAAAGTGACATTAATCGGGTCCCACTGTTTTATGCGCCTCCCGAAACACGGAAGAGGTTGGATGTCAAATATAAACCAGTGCTAGAATGGGTCACCCATCTATCACCCGGTCGCAGCCAGAGTAACTTAACTTAGCGATCGATGTGAACTGTATTTAGTTTTTTTATTATATTTTTTTCAAATTCGCAATTCTTTCTGGCCCACCCTGTACTACAAATGTATTGATTTACTTGTGTTCAGATATAGCTGTTACCACTACTAAAGATGGGCAAATAAACCAGGCATGAGCGTACATTAAGGGTTCCGTACCATCACGTAATATACATACATCTCATCAAATCGATACACCTTGCACGTTTATGTTTTAGGAATATATCAAAAAAAAACGGAAATGTTTCGATTTTTCTGATGAGAAGTATAAATTTACCGAAATATTTATACTTTTCATAGGAGTTCTTTTAATTTGCCAAAGGTACCTCAATTTGTACTTACGCAATTACAAATTCGTATTTTTTCCTTCAAGATATACCTTCTCGTCAAATATGATTCTAGGTCAAAGTGTAGTACCCTATACATTTTGGATCCCCTTGCGAATGTATGGAAATTGTGACATAAACGTTCAATCGGTCTTATCTTTTGATTGCGTAAACTTGACTTAATGTTTATGCAACTTCAAAGTACTGTAGACTGTATTTTGTATTAATACTTTACTAATATTCGTATTTTTTATTAATTTCAACTTATAGCTCTACGCGGTCCTGAGAAATACGGTCTTGACAGACCGATATACAGACAGACAGACAACAAAGAGATCCTTTAAGGGTTCCTTTTTTGGAGGTACGGAACCTTAAAAAAGGATGTAAATATAATTTTTTGATACCTTACCTCTCTATTTCCCTTCCAGTGCACGTTATTTTGACATGGTCACTTCTATTCAATACGTAAGTCTCTGTACCGGAAACTTTAGTGGGCGGTCCGAAGGTGTATTTAACGTCGCTTTCATATATAATGTCGGTATATACGCATTGTATACCTTCCGTGGTGTTCAATATTTCCGCTACCACTTTACATTTCGAATACTGTAAGTCAAAAACATTTTATATTTTAAGGAGCAAATTTATAGTTTTTTTTTAATATCTCCTGTATTTTTTAATCTTCTTCTTTTTATATAATACTAGCGGACCCGGCAGACGTTGTCTTACCCGAACGTTGGGTCACTTATTATTTACTACATTCTATTATCCTATAATATTATTCCCGTTCCCATTCCCAATATTTTCGAAAATTACCAATTAACAGACAGGCAGACATTTTGAAGTATACAAACCTTGTACTAAAAAATAACGAACACAACAAAAAAAAAATTATCCAATTCGATGCAGTCGTTCGGAAGTTATGCGCTTACGTACATTTTGGAAGTTCATTTTTATTTCTTTATAAGGGAAGATATATTTAAAATCAATCGTTGTTCGTTAGTCTCGCTAAAACTCAGAAACTCCTGAATTATTTTGAATTCTGTTCGTTTTGTTTCATTCCTCTTATTTCATTAATAGAAAGTAAAGAAAGGGAAAGTCGAAAGACTATTTAAAAATACTAAAAAATACAGATTTGTTCACTACTTCAGAATACTTCTAATGCATGAATGTTCGTACTAGACTGACGTGCTACGTAAAATTATAATTTCATTAAACGTACGGCCAGTGTCACGTTTTATGAAAAAAAAAACATAAAGGAGAATGGTTAACTGGTTAATAACGGGCAGGACAACGTCTGTCGGGTCCGGTAGTATTTATATAAAAATTATTATGTGTAAATATATCCCCATTCGGGTAGATCCTTGTTACGTGGAATTTCGTCATAAGCTATACTAGTAAATTAAAGGTAATTAAAAAAAAAAACTAGTAAAGTCTTAAAAATGCCTTGAGTTTTGTAAAGATAATGAAGCAACTTACATAACACCGGACCCAGTCCTGTCCCTGGCATCTCACTCTGGTGATGTCCTTCTCGAACTGCATCACCTCCTTGGCAAAGGGGTCTATCTTCGGTATTTCACATCCTGACCCTTTGTCCTGCTTTAGCGCTTGTTCTAATCTTTTTTCTATATACCCTTAAAGCCGCATTGCAGGCGCTGTTTTTATTCGCTTGTATAATGCCAATGCGTTCCTTTTGCGCCATTTCGAAAGTTTTAAATCATTACTTCGTAAACAACAAACATATTGTAAAACGGAATACGTGTAACTAGTTATAATACAAAAAGTTTCCGCCAAAAACTCAATAGAAAAATTATTTTCAACGACATCGGACAACTACTGAAGTTAGTTAACAAATAACATTATGGCGTTTCTATATAAGTGTCTCGACATCGCACTAACTTTTTTATTCGAAATTCCTTTTGTAAGGAGTTTATTGCCTCGCACATTATCCCCAAATAAAATGTTTTCTTTTTTAAATATATAACAAGGGGCAAAGGAGCAGCCAGCGTTCACCTGAAGTGACTACCGACGCCCATGGACACCTGCAACACCAGAGCGCTCGCAGAGGCGTCGCCGGCCTTTGAGAAACGAGTATGCTCTTTTCTTGAAGGTCCCTAAGTCTGTATCTGTTTGGAAATACCGAAAATAAATTATGGTAACCGAAAGTCTCCAACTTTGCAGGCAAAATAAAAAAAGTGTTGTTTTCTTCGTACTTTGCGCATTAAAGAAACAATGGTATTGTGTTATATATGTCAAATGAAAGGTAATATTTTATAAATATATTCAGCTTTCCACTTCTTTCACCTTCTATCGACCTCTATCGACTTTCATCGACCTCTACAGACTTTAGGCTTTGATGTTGTTTAACGTCACCGTTACCAACACCTCTGACGACGATTCAGTTTCACTCCTGTTGGAGCACCCGGAGGGCCAGTATTCTTTTTTTAATACTTTGCAATAAAATTCTACTTGTAAAACGAAAAGGAAGACACATATATAAAGCTTATTTTGATAGACCTAGGATTGATTCATAACAAATAAACATGTTAGGGGTAATCCACAATTCGTTTCATCTTAACAGGAGGGGGGAGGGGGGAGAATAAAAACAAAATGTGGCATTATGTGACAACGGGTAGGAGGGGGGAAACTGTGTGACACGCCAATTTTTTTTCTTTTATTAAGATGCTATAGAAAATAATGTAAAGAACGTGCTGTCTTCTTGACTGCGCGACGTCACAATAGAGGAAATGGGGAGTCGGAAATGCGAGGACGGGGGGAGGGGTATTAAAAATCACAAAATTCGCGTGACATAATTAAAGGATGATTCGTTATATAAGTAAATAATTTTTACGGCCCGGCCATGTCTACTCCTTGTCAGATCTCAGCAAGACAATGTCCTCTTCCGAGTCAGTCTCCGATACCGGAATCTCTTCCTCGTCATAGTACGGCTTTCTAACAATATCTGAAATTAAAAATTTGGTTCATTACCGCAATCCCTCCTATAACGCTTTAATATTATTCTATTATATATAATGTTGTTATGCGCATTCGGGGCCGTACGCGAATAATTCTACAACGCGGTTTTCTATAATGCGAATAAACCTACCGTCTTATAGGGGGGGATTAATACTGCTATTAGTATGGATTTTAGTGGAAATATTTCATTCGCTTATAGCTTTTCACCTACCGTAGTTGGTTTCTTCGCAAAGAGGCCGTTTATCGTCGGAAGGTATCTGAACGAAAAGGTATTCCCTTCTGGCGTCCTTCGCCTTCTGACGGCAGCTGAAACACCACGCGCCAAGTGTCACCAGAGCGACACCCACCACGCCTAGAAAAATAATTAACTTCATTAATTATTTTTTTTATTTACTACGATCACGAATGGGGCTTAAGTTGAAGATCAGAGCAAAATTAAAATTTGGAATAGTTAATATAGTCGATAAAAAAATATAATAAAAAAAAAGAAAATGTTATTGACAATTGAAATGAAACTAGAAGAAAGTTTAACTTAATTTATTATTACACGCGAATGTTATATCATAATGTAAGGGCATTTACTGCAAATCAACCAAGTCAAGGTCAAAAATGTTTTATCCATATAGACTTTACAGTGTATATGGTCGTCAAGTTGTGTATTATTATTCTCTTTTAAATCATTATTATTATTTAACAGGTGATAATAGAGCGGGAAAAAGAGGTAGAGAGAGAGACAGAGGGAGAGAGAGCGAGAGGGAGGGAGGGGGAGAGGGAGAGGCCACCGGGAAGTCTCACAAACCAAACGAAACGCGACAACAATGTCATCACTTGAAGTGACAGCATTGCCTCCACTTCACGTCGATCTCATGTAACGAAGATGGTAAAGCAGCTGTCGATAAGAATCAAGTAATTTTCATAAATGGCGCTATTTTCTTCCAATGCTGCATTCGCGGCAATCATACAGTATATTCAGGAGGCGATATTCTTTAATTTTAATTCAATGCACTTCACGAAATATCCTCAACTTTATAGCCAAATAAAAACACGCTTGTGTTCATGTATTTTATTTTATCCGGCTTTAAACTAACTAATAAAAGCCGGTATTCCGTGAATGTTTAATATCGATTTCGTATTAACGTCCGTCCTTGCGTCAATTTCGAATTCTCGGCCAATGCTCTCTGACGGTATGTCAACCCTTTAATTGACTTCAATTTTTGGAATATATTGGACTGAATAAGGACTTCGTTTTTAATATCCCACAAAAAAGAGGTGTTATAAGTCAGACATTTTTATGTGTATGTGTGGTTCTGTATCTGTGTGACTGGCCATGTTGAGGTAGTGGGCAGTAAACGTGCCTTTCGCTCCGGGGGTTGTGGGTTCGATTCCCGATTCGAGTCTGGGTGTTTTATTTATATGTGTGTATTTATATATTTATAAACAAATATTTGTGTATAGCAGGCATCTGTTACCTATAGCACAGGCATTAAATTATCCATCTTAATAAACGACATCCGTGTATCGTATAGTTTTATATATTTATTTATTTTTATTCTGTGTCTGTGGCATCGTAGATTCTAAAGGAATGGACCAATTTTGATGCGATTTTTACCTTTAAAATCTGACTTATGCCGACGAAGATATGTTAAGGCATTTCTGGGTCCTAAGCATTTTATTTATTTTTGGAAATTTGTTACCGAAAGTTTACGCGGGATCAGCTAGTCTCAAATATATTATTTCCGTGCTCCCACTCATTTAAAAATAACATTAATAAAATTAGACAATGTTCTCGTCAAAACAAATCATAGAAGCCCAAACTTGAAGGAAATTTGTGTGTCGTTTTATAACGAAGTTCCCCTGGCCACCATCCAGCTCCGTCATCAGTCCCTGGATACCACTAAATGCAAAGTACTCTCCAAGACGAATCAAACGAGCCCAAACTCGATGCGGTTATATCGTTTCATGACGAAATTCCTATGCTCACCTTCCAGTTCCATGATTAGATCAGCTCCATATTACCATAATAATACAGAGTCATCCGGTATATATATATGTGTGCAAAATTAAGATAACTGCTCCCAAATTGAGTTGTTAGATTGTACCCGAAGAAACATATGTTCCAAGTTAAATAAAAACATTAACATATTTTAAATAAAAAAAGGTTTTTATATATGTACCATTAAATACAGAGTACTCGTCAAGACGAATCAAACGAGCCCAATCTCAATGTGGTTATATCTGTTTAGCAAGTAAGTAACGCAGTTTGTATTTAAAATAAATGTAAAGATACTCGTAGTCTAGATTTTTTTTAAGAAAACTGTATGCCTTATATTGCCTGTACCTCTCTACGAAGAAGACTTAATCTTGTGCTAGGATATCCCAAGCACGCCGGGGCTTGAAACGGATACCTTCTAGTCTCATCCCTTCTAGCATTAAACCATTAAGGCCCTAAAGTATTACAAAGAGGGAAGACTTTCAAATTTGCGAGGAAATTCGCGAATAAGTACGAGAAATGAGAGCATAATATGGAAGGAACTTTTCCCTGAATATGTTCATATGAAAATATTCCTTTGTGTTAGAAGAAAAATGTAACGTAACATTTATTCCAGATTCTTAGCAGTTTAGAAATCCGTAACGTTTTTGATAAGAATAGTGCCAGTCCTTTTAAAAGCGAATAATAATATTTTCGGTGTGTAGTGTATACATGAGGGTAGTTGTTCATAAGAGTATAAATACAGAGACATGTAGATAAAGAGAGCAATTGACTTACGACTGTTGACTTGGTAACAACTCTCTAAGTACATTATGATCGGTGTAAATT
>JANCMC010043903.1:0-33673 GCA_024363005.1 Charaxes varanes
TATTTCTTCTTTCTTACGTTATAAAAAATTCTGTCAGGTATCACAATGGGAACATTCTCAACTTTTTTAATCTGTGCCGCTGTACAATATTATTCCGGATGGGCGGTGGGATTTTACATATCTGGAGTCGTGCAGATACTATGGGCAGGTTTATGGGTACTAGTGGTTACTGATAACCCATCAAAGCATTCTTTCATATCTAAGGACGAATTATCTTATTTGACAACGACAATTGGGTCAGTTTTTAATATAAAGGTAATTTTAGATTTTCTAGATGTAATTAAATTGTAGTTCGGGGTCATCCATAAATAACGCCATACTTCTTCTTCCTAATGTTATCCCGGTCTGGTACCAGGGTCCGCTTAGATTGCAGAGAATATGGCTGTGGGGCGAATTAAGATGACCCAATGCCATCCATCTGTCATCTGACGTCATCCTCAGAACCACGACAATCTCTGCAACCTCACGAATAATATCACATAGTGACATTAATCGGGTCCCACTGTTTTACGTGTCTTCCGAAACACGGAGGAGCTTGAATATCAAATATAAACCAGTGTCAGAATAGGTCACCCACCTATCACCCGGCCGCAGCAAGAGCTATTTAACCTAGTGATTGACTCAAATGACCACTGATTAAGCCACGATCTCACAACTTAAAGAACGAACGAAGAAGAACGTTAATAAAAAATAAAAGAATTAAAATTTGACTCGCGACATCACACAGGTTTTAACCCCGCCTGCCTGTTGTCACACAATGTCACATATTGGTGATCCCCCCCCCCCCCTTCTTGCGTGTGACCTAATTTATGGATGATGCCTTCCGAGTTGGATGTACCTACTCGTAATTTCCTTAGCGCATTTAGTGTATTGAAGTTGATGAAACAGAGGCGAGTGTAGTAGTTAAATACAATTATCTTGTTTTGTCCTTTCATTCGCCTTCACGCAGCACAAATGTTTAGTAATAAATGAAATTCGTAATGAAGTTTGTACAAGTGTCTTGTATTGTATATTAATATTTGCTTTCCTTGTAAGCACCGTCATTGTTTAAAAATTTTGTATCTAAACATCTTAATATAATATAAATTATACGTCACGTTGTGTGTCCGCGATGGACTTCAAATTACTTAACCGATTTTAATCAAATTTGCAGTTTGATTAAACTTGAAATATAGGATAACTTACATCTCAATTTTAATCGCAAATGAAAATGATTCGCTGAATTTATGCACGTGCATGACTTTCGAGCGACTGCACCAAATTGGATAATTTCATTTTTGTTGTGTTCATTATTGTTAGGACAAGGTTTGTTTACTAATAAAAGAACGGCAAAGCGATAGCGAAAAGGAAATGAAACAGAAACATAATGGGAACGGGAGCGGGGAATAATGTTATAGAATGTCTGTAGTAAGTAGTAAGTAACCCAACGTCCGGGCCGAAAATCGCCTGCCGGGTCCGCTAGTTTTATACAAATATTATTATTAAATATTTGAAATTTAACTATATAAATACTTTTAAAGCCGCTATAATTTATGTCGTTCATTATCGTTACTGGTAGTACTCTTAGCGTGCAGGGTTTTTTTACAGTTAACAAATTCTCAGGCGCCATGGAAGCTTATACTGAAATCTGGTCCCTTTTGGGCCATTTGCATTCTTAATTTTGGATACGCTTGGATGATAGTTTCTGTTTGTCTATATGGACCCTTATATTATACTATTATTCTTGACTACAGTATTTATAAAGTAAGTATCTGTTAATCTTTATTTTCCGACTTTTTCTTAAGGTCTTTTCGTATTTGTCGTCACGAGACTGCAAAGATTGGTATGCCTTCCATATTACACAAACTTTGTGATAACGCTACATTTAATGTACTAAATAGAATCACAAAAATCATTCATCTCGGAGATGAGAGGTTACAAATGTTGCCATTCTCATCCCATTCTTGAGCGTGCAATGTATCGTGAACAATGGGAAGCAATCGTCAACAAAATGTTGACGCGCAAAACAAGTCAACGACCCGCGCCGCGCTACCCCTGTTACTAGGCTATACATCATCACGCTACAGTTGAAATTATTTTTACCTATTTTTACGCAGACGAAGTCAGTCGCGGGCACAACTAATTTCTAATACAATAGCGTCTGCGACGGAACCTTTCATAAGAACGTATACGACTCCCTTGATTAATTTTTTTAAATTTAATTAGAACCTAACATGGCTGGTACACTTGTTATTTCAGTTAAGAGTACCTAACCAATGGTGCATGGAAATGTTTTGATTTCATATTTTCAAATGTTTGTCTAGTCTCCAACTCTTTTTTTTTTTTCCTCGCTGGGAAATGCACTTACGCACCCCGGTCCGGAGACCAGGAGTGTGGGACTCGCTGACTAAATACCAGAATACCCACTAAATCCCAGCGGGGACCTCTTCATCCTTGGGTGGAGCGACATAGGGTCACTAGTCGTATTCTACTATGCCGCTCCGGAAGTCTCCAACTCTTGTATGAACCTTTACCGCATCTTTATAAACGGCTAGATGGAATACAGTAGATATACTATGTGTATCTCTCTCTCATCGGTCTCTCATTACTGAGGATCATGGTCACGTGGCGTCCCATAAAGGAGATTGTAACGCCATCGGTTCCGGTCTACAATCCCCTCACAGCAGAAACTCTTTAAGGAGATAACCTCCTTAACTTGGTCGGCCTATCGAGTAGGCGAACTACCTCTGACTTTTGCCCTCAGTGTTACCTGCTACGACTAACTATTCTAGGTTTTCGCATTCTCTGCGTATAATATGGCCAAAGTCAACGAGTACCGACATACGCGTAGGCGATATACAGTGGACAGTCGGGGCTTATTAGAGATTTAAGAGAGAACATAGGCATTTGTGCGTGGCGGGCTATGGTATTTTAAGCATGCGCCTCCAACACCACAGTTCAAATGCATCTATTATCTGCCTTCCCTAGCTTGTACTGTCCACGTTTAGGCCCCATAGAGAAAGATATACATGTGTACAAAGTACAATAAAATTAAATGAGTTCATTTAAAATTTTAACGAAGAACAATCTCTTAAAATATAGAATTTATGAGGAAAAAAGTATAGAAAAAGATTCCAGAAAAAGCTGTATACCTTTGCATAAATGCAAAGAAAATTAAAAAAAGCTGTAATACTAATAAGATAATATGCTACCAAATTAAACTCCATTGATTTCCTATTTTACTTAAACGCATAAAATATCTGTACTACAAAAAGGAAGCACCATTATATAATAATGCCAGTTTAATTTAATGCAAAGCATTATAATTTTTCCTATTTCTCTCAAAAAAGTATTTCCATAAAGGAATATCTAATTTCATCAAGGTTTCCTTTCTTAAAAATACATTTAAAAGAGAAATTTTTGGACTATCATACGTCAACTACGCTGCCGATTTAAGTAGTCCAGAATCGTCTCTCAGTAGCGGTACGTGACAACGCTTCAGTGTCCATTAGAGAAATCCTCGTGAGCCTATAAGGGGATTAGGGATGGAACTAAAATTATTTCACGATTTAAATAACACTAAAGATATATAAGGCTAGTCGATATACGCCCACAAACCTTTTTGCGTAATACAAACATATATTGTTCTAGAGAAAAATAGAATTTGACAATTAATATAACACGTGTCACTATTATGCTTTGACATCATTCAGTTCATGTGTGTGCAAATGGTGTAAATCGTTCGCCATTGGTGTGCGTGTAGTTTTGTTTTAATATTACAATATATTAATATTGCATATTATATAAAAATATTAGCGTTCACACATGTAGAGTACTCCCTGAACCAGGCATAACTTCTATCATCGGCTCGCTAACACACTAGTACACAAGCTGAGATCAACTCTCTATAGTTACTTGGATACGATTCAGTAGATACCCGTGTGCTTAAGAAAACTTCACTATACCTAGCTTAGATAATCACAACTACCACAGATAAACACAGACACTACAACACACCTTTCTCTATCCTTCCTTCCTTCAGCCTTATGGAGTCCACTGCTGGACGTAGGCCTCCTCCATGGATTTCCACAAAGATCTATTTTGGTTGAGCATATCGACCTTCGCTCCCACCTTTCATTCCTCGCCGAAACGCCTCTCACCTTGGTGTGCCTTTCCCACAGAATAAATATTTTTAACACAGGAATTAAGTTGTCTACCTTAGGAACAGACGTCCGTGTGTCAAAAAGTCCTATATATTTATTTAATATTATTAGGAACACATGTCCATATTTCAAATATTCTTGTATATTATTGTTTTTATTTTGTGAAATTCTCACAAGACTATGTTAGACACAAACAGAACATACCAATTACCAAAACGAATCATCTTTCATAGCCGCATAATTGAAATAATCATAAATTAAATAAACTGCGCCCAAAGAACATAAAAGCTTCGGATACGAATTGAAAACCATTTTCATTAGACTAATGTTATGCGACGGCTATATGCAACTTTTGTAAGGGCGATTATCCATCGATTGGGCGAACGATCCTATGCTAACCACTGTAATGCTGGGAAATTTTTAATTTATTATTAGAACTAATTTTTGTGTAGGGTATCGTAAAGATGTCTAAGAGACTTCAAGTTGTTCCTTCAGGTACTTGCTCTGTTGAGCATGCAAATATTAAAACAAATAAACGCTCAACAAGACCGGAATACATGAAAACTTTTTATATGCGAAACGAAATTTGCTTTAAAAATAACAGCCATGAAATTATTTAAATATTAACAGTTCAATCACTACTATAGAATTATACCGGACCCAGACACATAGCTCTAAGTGTTTGAACATTTTTATCATATTACAAAAATTTGTGCAGTTACAAAAAGTCCCCGACCACACTAAATGATCATTCAAATGAAGCTATGTCTGGTTCCGGCATTAAAACAGTAAAGAATCAAATGTTAAATATGTAATTTGACACGTAAAATTCCATATTTGTCACTTGATTTTTATTAATGTAATTCTTTTTATTTGCCTATAATGTCCCACTACTGGTAAAATGCCTCCTCACTCTATCCAGAGCTAAACCAATCCACTCTTTTCTCGTAAAGGCATCCAAATCGTCGCGCCACCTCTTCCTCGGCCTACCTGTTCATTGGCCATTGGTGGGCGTCCATATAGTCGCAACGCTGACCCATCTTTGCGGGTTCATTCCAATCATCAATTCAATCCCACTTGAGCTTTGCTGACTTTTTTCCCACATCCATAATGCTAATTATAGAGTAGTAATTTAATTGAACTGTAATTATTTTATTTCATAGTATCGCTTTGAGTGTGGTGTTAAGCATTAATGGCAGCTCATGATCAGAGAAAATAGAAGGAGCTTAAACGAGATTTTAATTTTTAATAAAATTAGTTTTTAATCTAATAATTTATCTGTCATTGTAACTGGTTCACACCGTACTGATTTGATGTAAAATAAATAAATAATAAATCATTAATTTTCATACTCTGCTAGTATAGTTCATTAGAACAGTTAATATTTTATTTAATAGCATCGCTTTAAGTCCGTGATGGTGTTAAGTATTAATGGCCGTTGACGATCAGAGAAAATAGAATGAAGCTTAAACGAGATTTTGCGTTGAAATCGCTCGTGTCGAACTGTACGGACGGTTTTGTGAACTTTTGCTATTGCTCACTGATATGGGTTTCATTGTACACCAATATTTGGTCTCGTTTAAGCGGTTCACAGTATTTTTGGGTTCCAATTCAGAACTTCGCTTTATTTTGATTGATATTAACTAGTAAGTTGGTTGATATAGTTTAATGGAAAGCAATGTCGAAGCGTTTATGCCATACTTACACCATACCAAGCTCGTAGATACGTTTCTGGCCATTGACCAATGAGTATGCTTTTCTTAAATTTTAATTCAGTCTCAAATATAATTTTATAAGTGGTCATATTAGACTTCTTTCTTTCTGGTGGAGGTCGTAGCTTAAACAGTGGCCGGAATTTGACTAGATCGCTAGGTTAAGCGGATCTTACCGCAGCCGGGTTGCAGGTGTGTGATCCATTCTAGCACTGGCTTTCAAAAAAACCTCTGATTTCCTGCGTGATTCGGAAGGCACGTAAAACAGAACGTACATAATTATTTAATTTTCTCTAAATATGACGTAGTAGTTAATTGATATTATGTACATTAAATATTAATTTTTTTCGTCATATACGATCATCAAATATCAGTTTCTTGAGTATCGCAAGTGTCTCACCAGTCAACCTTTATATTCGGGTGTAGTTAATTCACTTTGGTCCTCGAGACCAATTAAGAAACTGCGACCACAGATTTTGTATTCAAATTCAAATGATATTTTATTTGAGTACACTTTAACAAGCTCTTTTGAATCGTTAAATATTTTAAAAGCTACCACTGGTTCGGAAGAGTCGAGCCACGAGAAGAATCAGCAAGAAACTCGTTAGCCACTCTTTTAAAAATAGTTTTTATGTTTTTATCTAATTATTTATTATTTCTATCACACACACTACCTCGTTAATTGCAATATCTGAGACCGATGTGTGTGTGATCAGTAAAGCAAGCAGGCATCAAGGCATTAGAAAATTAACAGGGTGTGCTGTGAACGAAGACATTGTTTGATCTTCACTGCACGGAGTGCTCAGTATGGAATCGCCCGTACATTTTAACACGAACAAATTTCCTTGCTCTAGAACAACTTCTATCCTATGTCTTATCCTTACAATTCCCAGATAGACTAAGTGCTAATGGAATACTGGCTGTCTTATCTGGTTGGGCTAAATGAATAGGATACAACGTATAGGGAAAGTATACGTTAATTATCAGCAAATGCCTACAACATCAGTTCTCGGCTTGTCTTGATTAATTATATTTAAGCTGATTACATTGTGGGTGCAAAATAAACTGTATTGCAAGGGATTATGACACATTATGATTGGAGTCCTTACACGGAGCGTAAACTCTAACTTGTCAAGCTAAATGCGTCCTATTTGTAGAGGGTGAAGAGTGAGTTTGGCTTAGAAGGTATCGCTAATTGCTCAACAGGGTGGCCCATCCCATCGGATGAAATATATGCCTATACTTCGTGTGGTTTGGGATTTCATTATGTGGTTTGTGGTTATACTTTAATCAACCCGATTTTGGACGAGTTATGATAATTATGCACTTCTATAAGGTCCGTGGATTAGGAATTGATTTCACTGTTGGTCATAGAAACCTTTGGCGGCTATATATATCACTACTATATGTACCCCGCAACTGCGTCCGCGTGGACCACTTTTATCACTTAGGGGTATAAAAAATTGATTTTGGATAAGGATCAATATCATGTTTATAAAAACACCTTCGCAAATAATGCATTATTTTAGAACAAATTTGGTTAGCATAAAAAAAGCTATAGGGAGAAAACAAAAATCAAAATTATCTTATCTTATTTTACAAAACTTCACGGGCCACAAACAGAGGAGTGGCGGGCCACTTGCGGCCCGCGGCACACGCATTGCCAACCGCTGCAGTTTAGAAAGTAATATGCATCTAGGAATCTCTTTTAGGCATAACACGAGACGAACGAACGTTCTCGATAGTTTTACTTGATTTAACGCTCGAAACCGAACGTCAAATGAAACATTATTGATATCGTCTTATGCCGGAGCCAGAGATTAAATTTTGAATACTTTTTTTTATTATTTGTTTTTTTTTTTTGGTTGGTTGTTTCGCTGTATTTTGTGTTGGACATATTTTGACCCATGTCTGCATATAATTTGCACGACAAAATATTTTTCGTTCTTTATAAGAATTTATCATATACACGAGTGTAATACAGAAATAGTCATTGGGCGAGTATTAAAAGCTTAACCCCAGCAGTTGAGGCTTAACCTGGAAAGTTTATTTGTTGAAACAGCTGGAGATAATCAACGTTCCGATTCACAATCTCGCGTCCGTGTAATTGGAACGCCTTGTACCACAGACAAGCAACTTTTAGTACTTTAATCATAGAGGATTTTTTTTTAAATAATAATATGATGCAAACGTACTGGTGGTTCACCTGAGTGACTACTGGCGTCCATAGACAATTGCACTTCCAGAAGGTTCGCAGACGCGTTGCTGGCCTTTGAGGAAAGAGTATTTTCATGTCACGAAGGTTCCTAACCTCCATCGACCCATCGTGCCGTGTCGAAATGGATGGGAGTTTGAGCTCAGCGACATTCCATATCAGACCATCGTTAGCGAGGTGATTTACCTGACATTATAGTAAGAAGTTAGCATGACGGGATATTTTATCAAAACATGGACGACGGAGAATGTTTTTGGCACCCCTTACAACTGCTGCTTGGGTATGGTTCCTGTATGCATTGCCCTGTTTTTCCTCCCTCCGTGACCCGGGAATTACTGCAGTAGGAGATATTGCCAAAGGAATTGATTCATTGATAAGATTATTCAAAGGAAGTCCTTAAACTTTTAGCGTGGCTGGGTGTGCGAATTTGCTGGATACGCACCGCTCGCTCAGACTATCTTCTTTGCCGGTTCCTTCGCTGGAGGGATATTCTTCGGCTGGATGGCTGACTACTTCGGCAGAGTACCTGCTTTGGTTGGTAAGAATTTAACTACTAAATGGATAACAGCTTGAAATATTTTGATATTCTAATAACTCTATCACCTTACAAGTGTGTCAAAGTCAACTTAGATACTGCATAATGGTGGAATCATGTTTTTGTGAGCGTATTACTGGATATTTTCGTAAATTGTGAATCATTTAGTGAAGATTTTCCTCTCAAGAGGAAAATCTTAATAAATGTTTATTATATAATTTATAATTTATATGGATTGTAATGAATATTATTTTCAAGGTCATGATTTCTATAAATGATGTTTTGTATAAATATATTATTTTATTTATCTTTTATTCCATATCTTTCGTATTTACAATATACCTGAGATCCTAGCACGGAAATTTCGAACCGTTCGAAGGCGACTTTATGTAGGATAAAAATATTCGTGCCAGGACCACAACTGACACTTTTTTGTGTCAACGTGGGTTGCATTAGCATAATAAGTAAAGACTTGCTCCCTGTGCGCTTAACACAAACATTTTCATCCTAAATACAGCCGACTCTTCGACTTCGAACGGTTCGGAATGATCGCGCTAAGGCCTCTAAACGCATAAAATTTGTTGTTTATATGCTGTAAATCGTGTTTAAATTCGTATACATTTCAGGGACTAATATAATGGCCTTAATTGGAGGAGTAGCCAGCATATACACAACTGGGGTGTGGGACTTCGCCTTTTGCCGGTTTCTCGTCGGCACCTCTTATGACAGCTGCTTTATGACCATGTATATTTTAGGTATATTCTCTATTGCTGATAGATTAATTAGTGTTAGACTTAATAATAAGAATATTTTACGATAAAAAGGTAAGTATAAAATAGTAATAAAAATTCCTTGTTTAATTAGTAATAAATATGAGGAATGGTAATCAATATTAAACCGGTACATATAAAAAATTCTTGTAATAAAATAAACCACTGATAATTAAAGTAGTTTGTTTATCTTTGCAGATGTTATAGTTTGTTGAAAAGTCGCTTTGCAAAACTTTAAATAATAAAACAAAAGAATAAGAAACTTTTTCTTTTACCTCAGCTCTAAAGATTATTGCTGGAAAATATTTATAAGCAGAGATTATTATTTATAATAATGTCAGTTTTCCTCTCACGTGTTCCGAGATAATTAATTATTTATCTATTCCTTTGATCTTTTTCATAATAAAGACAATGAAATATTGCTGTGTAAACCCGCCAACTGTTGCTAATAAATACATTACTTGTTATAAATTATAGTAAACCAAGTAGTAACTTTTTACATCTAACTGAATAATAAAGTAAAGGCCATAATAAAAATATTAATATAGAAAGAATTTTAAATTTTATTCATACAAATATTGGTTAAATCTTTATGTAAGGACAGAAAGTCAGGTTGTCTCACACCTGCAAAAAAATATATTATATTTTAATCGGTCATCTGTGTCCCACTGACAAAGGCCTAATATCTACCATCCAACACGGTCCTGGGCCTCTTTCGACCAATTCGTTAGACATTTGTCAAGCAGGTCCCACCATCTTCTTCGTTATCGGCTGCCTCGCCTTTTTTTCTATCAGAACGCAGTCGGTGATTCTACATCCGGACTATCCTCCTTATGAACGTAGACATTAATAGCGATAACAAAAATTTTAATAAATATTGTTTTGTTTTATTTAAATTTAAGTATATCACGACAAAACTTTCCGCTCGTGTAATGTAATTTTTATTTATTTATAAAAATGAGAATTCCATTTACATAACAGCCTCGGGCCGCAAAGGAAGGCGCCCGGACCACACGCGGACCGCGCGACACGCAATGCGGACCGCTGCTGTAGACAGCGTTGTCGATGGTTTTAAAAATTTATACTTGAATCTAGGACTGATAAAAATCCGATAAATTAGCGCTTTTATTGAAATATCGAATGTTACAATTCATTTAGAACTTACCAACCCTTACCCGCGACTTCGTCTATGTAAAATTATGTTAAAAAATTTTAGCGGGACGATATATATCGTTACGCTAAACTATATAGCTTATACACTATATTCCTGGATAAATGGGCTATCTAATACTGAAAGAATTTTTCAAATAGGACCACTACTTCGTGAGATTAGGGCGTTCAAGCAAACAAACTTTTAGGCTTTATGTATTAAAATATAAGATTTGAATAGTGCAAGATAAGTCCTTGCGGAAATCCATATGCGACATGTTCAACAAAAAACAAGAAAATAAAAGTGGACGTTATCAGGAAAGAAAGAAAGAAACGTCTTTAGATTGCTATTAAAACAAGTTATTTTTTTGGAAATATATAATACTTACACATGGATAATACACCCAGACTCGAGACGGGAATCGAACCCACGAACCACGGAGCGGAAGGCATTATCACTGCCTATTGCGGCAACGAAAAGTGATGGTACGGTACCTATAATGCGCGACATGGACTCTCAATTTGCCCGGTTTCAGTTGGACTACCGACTATAACCAGTTTAAACTGGTTATTTCTTCGACTACATATACTGCTATATAACAGTTAAATAAATTATACGACATTCTCGGCGGCACGGGCGATGCAAATGTCCGAAGGGAATTTTTATTGGGTCTTATTCACAGGCACGGAGCGCGGCGCGTATTGGAAAATTGGATTCGTTTGCGCCCGCCGCCGCCGACACTGAAATAAAACTTGGGCTAAAAATGAACAATATTTTCTTCCTAAGCTTACAACGCCTTGAAAGACCGCTTTACCTCAGTCTAAGGGAACTTGGGCTCGATTGAAATGGGATTACTAGGTTCTCACGCGCTAGGCCATTCAATGTGTATATATAAAAATAGATTGTGTTCGTTTATTTAGCCAAAACTCGGATGTGGCTAAGCGATTTTGAATTTTATTTGTTTTGTTTCATTCCTCTTACTTCAGGGAAGGCTTAAAAGAACAGAAAAATATAAAAATTCAAAGGAATACTTAAAAAACACAAAAAAATGCAGAATTTCAGAATTACTTCGAAACACTTCCAGAATATTCCAGAATTTATATCATAGAAGGCGTTCGTACAGGGCTTTAGATACTTAGCGAAGTTAGCCAAACACATGTGCCAGGCAACGTCTGCCGGGTCTGATAGTAAAAACTATAGAGAATTATAACGCAATAAAAATATATTATGATAAATTACATGTATCTTTAAATATTTATATTTTTATTCTTTTAACATCATATACATAATAAATTTAATTATTATGTATATGATGTTAAAATAATATTTAGTATTAATACAATATACAACAACAAAATAAAAGTATTTTTAATATTAATACAAGAACAATAATATAGGTATTCTAAATTGCGATCTATTGGAAGCGGGTAAAAACCCAAGCAGACCTCGAAAGTTTCTTGAGATGATGTATATATTATGTGTACATTATTCTTATTGTCCATTTATGTCAGTATAATTAATTCTTTATAAATAAGGGATTGAAATTTACGTACACCTGAATATATATGGTACGTGTATGTCCCAAAATGCTATCATTTCAATATTGACGTCTCATCGTCTCACGTTAGACATGTTTTAGTGGGTGGGTCTATCCGTTTGAACAGCTGCGTAGAGCAATCTACATAATGACGGTCAAACAAAAGGGTCTAGTTACGTTCAGAAGCGCAGTGCCGGATATGTCAACTGCGCATGAGCAAGTTATAGCATAAAAGTCGGCGCATCTTTAGAATCGCGATCATTGTAAACGGTTAATTCTAAATAGATCATTTTGTGTTAAATCGTCACTAGTCGCTGACGAGATAATTAGCTTGTGTTTGTGACATCTTTCTAACAGCGTTGCTTAATTAATTTCTTTTTGGTTAAATTATTGTGAGAACGTTATGTTTAACGTTATTTTGTAGCTGGTTATTTATTTTTTTAATTGAAATAGGATCGAATCTGCAATAATACAATAAGCAATGTCTTTGGGACAGCTACCGTCATTAATGTATCTGGTCGATTTATTACGTGATATGGAGTGGGCATGATATAGTGTCGGCACTCGTTAACTACATTCGATAGGGTTTGATCTGGTGCTCCACGACAGTCCACTCCGTTTTCTCCCTGGCGGCATATCTGAGATGCACTGTTTTACAACAGCAGCAGTGGTGTGGTTGATGATGGATGGCATCATGAAGGCGATGATGAATATTACGTAATATGTTTATTTTCCAATAAAATAGTGAAAAGCCAAATTTAAATTAGTTAGAATCTTCGGTACAAGTGTTTTGTTGTAAACGGTGCAAGTTTCGATAAACTGCTCAAGTTTAAACACTGAAACTTTAACCATTGACAAAAACACTTCGTTGTTCACGGTGCCGGTGCTAAGGCAGTTAATCAATACACTGCAGTTGCTTACAAACTTGATACAACTTTCCAACTACATGTGAATTCCATACAACCTAACGTTACTGGCTGAACATTTAGATTAAACGCATTAAATTTGCATATACTTCAATCTTCTATTTCGTATGTATTTCATTTTCAGCTTACATAATCCTCACAGCATGAAACGCTGATTTATAACAAAAACATTCAATAATCTATAGGGAAACCACATTTTCGCAGATCGCGTCTGTGTCGTGTATCCGTCGCGGTTGTGTATTTTGCTATTATATATGAACAATTTTACTCGACTCCTCGGCGCTGCGGTGTCAATATATAGCGGAGATAGAACATTTCTTATCACAAGGAAAACGCCATTTATCTTCGCATTCAGGGAAAAGTATCAAGTAAATGGGTGGTTTCGTAGTTGAGTTATGAAAGCATATCCACGTAATTCGTAGTCAGTTCTGAACAGTATTGATGAGTACCAGTCATGGTTTAACCAACGTATACAATTAAGATCTTACTGGAATTATCACAGAACATTAAGGAACTGAGCTGCCGTTTGTAATAGCAATTCTTTGCAACTGGTTGAAGTATATTTACAACAGTAATTTTGTGAAGGCCTTGTCCAGGGGGTGGATCGTTCTCTTTATTTGTCCGATAACTGGTTAGATCAACTAAGGATACACGACTCTGGACTACCCTAGCTGCCATTGTCACTGCTCCTATACCGTCCTTGGCAGTAATATTGGCATAGTTTTGTTCCTTTTCATCAACGCTTATATCCTTTTACTCCATCCCTTATTCCTTTAGTCCTTCCTATTTATCTAATAAGATATATCGCTACGATTGCAATCCTTTTGGTCAGCAGCTGAATTGAACCGATGCATCTGGGTCTCTTTCTCACATAAGATCAACGTGAATTGATATTGATGTCGTGGTTCGTTCAGTTTGTCAGAGTTCCCTGTGGACTAAACCCTTATTTAAAGGCTGGCAACAAATCTATGGACTTTCTGATGACGCAGACGTCTATGTAGGACGGTAGTCCCTTACCGCCTGCTCGTTTGCCCCTTGAAACATAAAAAAGAAGTCTTGCAATAAGGTCTTTGTCCTACAAGATTGTAGGATAAAAACCAAGACTCAATTTATTTAAGATTAATGTATTTCTAAAGACTCAAGATAATTCTCCACTCCCCTAAGTTGGTAGCATCTCATAGAAGATCAGTTAAACTATCCCGTTGGCGCAATTTGCCCTGTCTACATTTCTTGGGTTGGTATAATATAGCAGTCAGCTGTGTCCATTCATATTAAGGTGTCGGCCTGAGGGATAGACAACTTATACACGTACTGGATGGGCCCTAAAATGAAACAATTTATATAAACGTACGTATTTAAGTTTTTTATTTATTCAATGTCAAAATCAATAACAAATGCAATATCAAAAGTCATTAACTATACCTTGAAGATCCCAGATGAATGCATTACCAACACTGAGTAAATATCAAACCAAATTACTCTTATTCTTTTTTTTAATATGTTAAGCGGGCAAAGAGCAAACGGATCAACCGAGATCAGGTGATCAGCGTCGTTCATGGAGAACTGCAGCACCAGAAGATCTGGGAGTGCGTTGCCGGCTTCTAAGGAATTTATAAATCCGCCCTTTAAAACACCGCATGTCATAGGATATTCTTAAAATTGTAAGCAAACACATATCATATAAAATAGTATAAAATTCTTTTATTATCGTAGCTGAGTAGGTGAGCTATAAATAATGTATTGAAATATGTAACGAAGACATGTAGGATGCATTTTAAATTTCAATCCTACGGTAATAAAATCCCGTCGAACGGGTGATTTGAATTGAATTAAGTTAACAAGCGTTTAATTTATGTAGCTGAAAGTCACATAGAGAATTTATCTGAGACATTTGCATACATCCCGGGGGATAAAACACGGGCGGAGGTAAATGAAGCACGCGAAGACGGATAACGTTTTTTAGAATGGCAAGTCTTGCAGCTTAAAAATGTACTAGCACAGAAATAAACGCGATTTTTATACTTTATGATGACATTTAGAACTTCTTTTTGTCTTATTTCTTCTGCAAATAAAACAAAAAATTACGATTTAATTTTTCCATCATTGTTATTTTATTATTTAAACTTTAGAGACTGTCCATTCCCGCTGCAAGGCAAAGGCCTCCTACCCTATTTCCATGTGTTTCTATCTATGTCTGTGTGTTGCCAATCTTTATTATAACGATCCAAGTCATGCCTCCATCTCATCATTGGTCTGCTGCGAGACCGTTTTCGATCTGGCATCCATAAAAAGGAGATTTTGGCACGTAGATTATCCGAAATACGTCAAACATATCCAACTCAACAGTACTTTACGTTGGCAGCTTTTTTCCGACATAACTCTCATAATAGAATAAATGAAAATATTGGTTTATTTGCATTGTAAAGGTACTATACAATGTAAATAAAGAGGTATTAACGATTTTAACTTACATGAACTCGACAATTCCTTTTACGAATTAAAAGGTATGATAAGATTTTGGCAGGAATGGAGCCAAAAATGTGCGCCATGGTGCTAGCAAAACTAGTATTTAATAAATGCATAACAGTTACATTTTAGTGGCCACGTAGATGGCTGCATACAACTTCTCCGTGTCGTATTTAGACGCAAAATAAAAACGGAGAGTTATTTTTATTCTCTCCGTAACTTGATCGCCATGAGCGAAACTACGTTTTAGTGGTAATAATGTTTGATAATTATTATCCATAGTGCCTTTATTGTCGGCCTGTCTCCTCTAGGCGCTACAAAATGCAAATAAAACCTCCTTGACGATTGTAATTTACATGGAATTTTACCGGCAATGTCTTTTATGAATCGACAGGTGCGATAACGTTTTAGCAGAAAATGGCGGCAATTTTCGAAGTATTGCAGCGTTGAGAAATTCTTTGTATTTGACTTTTAACCAGTTTTCAAAACGATGCGTTGGAAGTTTTTTTTTTTAAAATCTCTTATTTGTGACTTGCACTCTCACCCAATGTTAATCGGTAAATTTAAAAAAAAAATCAATTTATTGAAATTCGAGCACAGATCTTTAGATTTTTTAGGTACCAAATGCTTATACAAGACTACGTATACAAAATTTAATTCTTTTTACAACAAAATTGTTATATTTGACGATTAATACATCGTAAAGTCGTCATGACTTCGTTATGACGACTTTACGATGTAAAATGTTTACATGTGTGTATAAATCGTTTGGCATTGGTGTGCGTGTGATTTTATTTAAATAATTTAATATATTTATAATGCAACTTCTTCCAAGCGTTATACTAGGGTCCGCTTAGATCGCAGAGGATGTGGCTTATAAGGCTTAAGTGCTTACTATAATAATGAAAGGGTATCGTTATATCCTTCCAAAACAGTCTCTTGTTAATCTTAACTATGCAATTATGGCCGTTATAATTAAATTCAACTAAGAAGATATTTAAAAACGACAAGAATATCTATATGTATAAAAATGAATCCGATTTTACCTCGGTCACGGCATCACGCTTGAACGGCTGGACCGATACCGCTAATTCGTTTTTTGTTGTATTTTCCATTGCCAGAAGAAGATTTTTATGGCAGAAAATATTTAAAAATTCCGCAGAATAATAGGAAATTAAGGAAAACTTAACCGCCATATTTACCTTAGTTTCTATAGCCAGCGTCCAGCTTCATCATCAGACCCTGGATACCTATGAAAGACATAGTACTCGTGAAGAAGAGTCTTACGGGGTCAAACTTGATGTGGTTAAGTCGTTTTATAACAAAATTCCTATGCTGACCTCCCAGCTCCATCATCGGACCCTGGATACCATCTATATATAAAGTACTCGTCATGACAAATGAAACGAGCCCAAACTTGATGCGCTTATGTTGTTTGGTGACGGAGTTCCTATGGCCAGCTTCCAGCTCCATCATCAGATCAATTCCATGTCATCGTCATACTCATATCATTGTCATAGGATATACATAATAGATAAAATAAAATAAAAAGCCCTTAATCTCTTGCATTTTACATACATCTTCTGGTTATCAGTTTACAAGTGTTTTTACTTAATGTTAGAAGCTGTTTAAGGTTAGTATATAATTTAGGCTTATTAATAGTTAGTATATAATTATTCCTTATTAATAATTATTTTTTCTTCTTTATGCAAGAACCCCTTGTTAGCAGGTAAAGGCCTCCAGAGATATCCACTTTTCTCTATCCTTGACTAGTTCTAACCAGCCGTCTTGATTATTTCATCATCCCCTCCCGTGCAGGATATACATACGTGTGCAAAATTTCAGCTCAATAGCATATCAGAAAGAGGGTCTAATTTAGCTTGCCAGTTTTGATTACCGACATCGGTGACAGTAAATAAAAGCTGCTAATAAGAAAGTACACAAGAGTCGAAACGTCATATTTATTTTCCCCTCAGGCGTAATTAAAACTGCTTAATTAAGATAAACCTTAAAAACTTTAAAACTAACCTAGTACGTGGGTTGAATTTAACCGAGGCAGGTCCCTTTGTTTCAAATAGCCCTATACATATAGCTAGGTAACTACGAGCGAGGAAAATATATAGGGGTCTAAAAGGTCTCTGTTTAACGAGCTATGTGGCGAAACCGTGTGAAGGTAGACATTGAAAATTGTGCTTCCAGGTTTTAGCTTTAAGTAGTATCTTTATATATAAAATTCGGCCGTACGTTTGTAATTCAATAAACTCCTAAACGGCTGGATCGATTTGAATGGGTTTTTTTTATAAGTTTGGGTGGCGTCCTGGTTCTGAAATTAGCCCGACAGGGGGCGCAGCAGTGGGTATCTTGGTTATTTATCTATACTAATATACGGCACGGGATTGGAAATCTTTTTATTTCGGAAAATAGAAAGTAAAAGAAGTTTATGAAGCTACAAGAATGATTGGTATTTTATATTCCGAACGTCGTAAAAATTTCGATTAAATAATTGATATTTTTACTTATTATTGACAACCCAATCGCGATTATTTATTTCTAAGCGTTAACCTCATCAAACGCGGAACATCATTACCTCATTATTTAGTCACTCTACAGCAGTTACATTCGAGCAATTTAGGTTTAATTAAACCACAGTTTGACCGCTTATTTTGTGACTAGCTATGGGTTCTGTACATATTGGCAGAACACAAATTTTGTTACTTTGATCAAAATTCAATCATTACCACATTTTTACTTTATCGACGTACCGACTTGTTTCGACTAGCTTTTTTAACTTTTTTTCGGCCTCTAGAATAACTATAACCTTATAATTTCTAGTATAGTATAGTGTGGTGTGGTGTGGTGTGGTGTGGTGTGGTGTGGTGTGGTGTGGTGTGGTGTGGTGTGGTGTGGTGTGGTGTGACGTCATAATTGTATATTAAACTATTTTGTATATCTCTCTACTGACTTCTACAACTCTATAAAGACCTGGTATTGTCCCCAATCCCGTAGCGTTTCGTCACATCCACTCCTTGCACAATCTTTTAGCTTAGAGGGAGAGGAAATGGAATTATACTGAAAGTGTTTCTAGTATTTAAAAAAAATGGAAATCTTTTATTCGATTTCCAAATAAAATAACAGTTTTCTAATTATATAATTACAAATGAAAATATTTTTATACGCATTTTAAAATGCATAAACGATTAAATAAATGTCGGGTGGTTGCAGAATTGTGATTATGTGAGGAAAAAGTTAGGAAAAAAAAGGGAAGAATAATTATATTAAAGAACACATAACAATATTGTACGAGCGTAAAACCGAAACTAAATACAAATCAATGAGAAAAAACTAAAGAAAATTAACACTAGGAAACCTCTACCAGTACTTTATAAATATTATTAAAAGAGTGCTTACATATTTATAAAAAAGAGTCCCGATTAGGAACAGGCGGGAATTTAAATCAGATTTTCTTTCAGGGAACCCTGAAAAGCTTTCTTTTTCACAAAATGGTAAGCGTATACGGGTTACGTATGATTCAGCGGAATTAAACATTTCGCCGATACGGCTATTGTTTGCTCAGGTAAATATGTTGTATTGTATTTGGAATGAATGCGAGGATGTATTGAGATGGAAGTCATAACCGTGCCAGACTTTACAATGTACAATGCTTGATAGTTTATTTTTTCTAACGAGAGAATACTACAATAAAATGTCAATAGTGTACAATAAAGTGACAACCACGCACTACGGTGTGAAGTATGCGGGAGTGGATAATTGTATGAGTAACTTTTGCAATTGGTGGTCTCTTGTAGGCCTCGTCCTAATAGAACGCAAATGCATGAAGCGAGCGAACTAAGTTCGTACGAACGTGCGCTCAAGCTCTTGACTTTGAGCGTTATATTTTGGATAGCTCCCACAATATGTTTATAGTTTATAGCCTATGTGTTGTTCTGATGTATGAACTATATTATTTTAAAGTTTTATTAAAATCCATTCAGTAGTTTTTGATTTTGGTTTGCGACGCTAAGGTCGAATGTCGTTTGCACGTCAATTAGTTAAAACCCTTAGCAAAATTTTCTTTAACTGGGGACTGTCATCCAAAATGGTAAAGCACTTTCTTGCTCGACTGTACAGCAAAGTCGCTTCCCGTTCTTTTAGCCTAGAACTACGCTACTGATTTTAATGCGATTTTCACCAAATATCGGAGTGATTCAAGAGGAATGTTTATATGTATAATATAATACTATATATCTAGCACATCCGTGCGAAGCCGGGGCGCGTCGCTAGTACACTTAGCAAGAAAATCTATTTATGCTTCAGGAATTTCTTTGTTAGGAATTTCTCCTTACAGAATCGTCGACAATAACTTAAATGTAACATACTTCCTGCCCAGCGACGAGAGCTTCTAATGACCGAGGGTGCATCGATAGCTGTTTTCACTGGGGAGATTGAAATTCCACACTAAACATGGGGTGAGGACAGAGAGAAAAGGCTCCATTTAAAGCCTTTTAACGAAACTTCAAAACGCAATTGGATTTGTGTACTCTAAGTTTTTTTTATTTTACGAATAACATAAAGTTGTAGTCGTACACACTTGTTTATGGAATATGACATGTCCATAAGTTTAGTATTTTTTATGTTATTTTAAGTGTTGTCATATTCTGTTTGTGTGTCATAAATAGATAAATAAAAAAAAAAGAAGTATACGTTTTCTCTGGATGGGTCTGACATAATCTTAAATAGATTTAAGACTCTTAAATAGATCAGAATTTAAAAAAAAAAAACATTTTTCTTATAAGGAACGAACGAGCAATGGCTATTTCGAATAAGTTACTATCAATACCCATAGACAACTGCACAACTATGTAAGCAAATTCACTAATATATAAATACTATCGGATACCCGCGATTTTATTCGCGTGAACCTAGTAATCTTTTTAAAGTTACTCCACCAATGAAATTCAGGCCTTCATTATCTGTTTTAGATTTATTTTTTAATATTAGTTATACTTTTTAATACCAGCAAAAAGAGAAAATAGGTTTGTTTGCGGAGAGACTGACCTTTGGCTGTTATGCCTTCATCTTTCTAAAATTAACAAAATGTGTGTATATGAAAAATAACTCATTCCAATAGAGCTTCGTATTAGCTATAAAAAAGAACGTTTGACAAATAGCAAAGAAAATGACGCTAAACAATTTTGTCTTAGCCTATTTATAAAAAAATCATGCGTCTGTATAACAACTTGCTCAACACGATTCATCGCGTTATGTTGGCACTAAATTAGTTTGTCACTTTCGAGATGTTGGCACAATGCTGCCGATAATTTTCTTAACGATGTGTGGGAAGTGACAATGTGACGGTAACCACTTTTTTTCGCTGATATGATAACATCTTGTAGCGACGTAGATGCTTGCGTGTTAGATGCTTTAAAAAGGTATAAACTTTCAATAATCCTTACGTAGTACAAAGCAAAGACGCCTTCCTTTCTTGTACGCAATGCACGCAACAGACTTTAATGCGGTTTTCATCAATAAAAAGAGTGATTCAAGAGGAAGATTTATATGTATAATACGTACATATATTGCATCAATGTAAAGCCGGGAAGAGTCAATAATTAAATACATATCAACAGACAAACTAGTTGGTGGTTTACTGTAGTTACTCCCGACGCTCGTAGACAACTGCACTACCAGAGGGCCGAGCACGACACTTCTCGATAGTTTTACTTACTTTTACGTTCCAAACGAAATGTCAAATGAAGGTTCATGCTTCTATTTTACACGACATACATGACCGTAGCGTTGAGGATTCGATAAGTGCGAGTTCTAATTTCACTCGTACAAGTAATAATTAGGAACTAAGTTATGTAAAACGGTAGCATTCATGATTCATTTGTCGTTCGATTTCGAACGTAAAAGTAAGTAAAACTATCGAAAATGTTCGTGCTAGGCCCTCGGATGCATTGCCGGCCTTTTGAAAATTAGTGCATATCGGAAACAACTCTCGCCTCACACATTGTCCCTATGAGATCAATTGCTAGCTCCGGTATTTCTGAACAAATAAGAAACTACATAATCATATTTCAAATGAAAGCAACGCATATGCGATCCTACAGCTGTGGAATGTACTAATCGTGTACGGTTACATCCTATGTTATAAAATTTATTTGTATAACAAAATTATTAATATAACTGATTCATCATATTGGTATTTAGTGAAATACCAATATGATGAATCTGTAAATTTAAGTGCAAATAACTTAATATCAAATTCTTGTATTACGGTGTTTCTCGCCAAACTCTTTCGCACAGTTTGACCGTTTCTAATGAAAATTTTTGTGCACATTTGGTGGGTCTTAGAATCGGTCGTAATCGGTCGTTTTTAAAGCCCTAAATGATAAAGGTGGCCCACGTGGACGAAGGCGCGGAAAACGGCTAATACCCTTACATTATTTTGCAGATGCAAGTTAATGTTTTTTTTTTTTTTTTTGTAGGCGATGTTTGGTTTTTGTTTATTACGTTAATTAATATCTAACATTTTTTTACGTAATAGCGATACAGAATGTAAAACCAGTTTATTATTGTGATTTATTTTTAAATGAGTTTTTTTTTTTTAATTTTTGTGAAGTATATAAATATCTGATAGAAATTATAAACCTGCTCTAAGTATATTGGCTAAATCTTTTTATGTGGTGACAAAAGTATGATACAGAAAATTACATCTATGCTAATATATAATGTATAAAACAGAAGAGTTTGATTGTTTGTTTGTTTGCTTGTACGCGCTAATTTCTGGGAACTACTGGTCCGATTTGAAATATTCTTTCAGTATTAGAAAGGCCATTTATCGAGGCGGGCTACAGGCTATATATAATGATGCTAAAAATTTTCTTTTAATTTTACGCGAAGGAAGTCATGGGTAACAACTACTATAAGATAGACATGGTACTGTTAGAAAAAAAATTACATAGGTAGTAAATAAAGTAAGACATAGGTATATTGTTATTGAACACTAATATGTCTTTGGACTTCAAATCCACTATATTATCTGTCATTATAAAATAGTATTTTTAAGTAATTTCATATTGGCCCCACTAATACTTACTATTTAAATAATGAGTCAAAATAATACGTTTAAAAAACATAGCAGCCATCGAGTTACAATATATTAAGTGTGACTTAAAAGTAAAATATTGTTTTGTGGATTTTTCTAAACTTGAATATATTGGTAGCCATAAGGTAAAAATTGAATAAATACCCAACCTTTTTAAGATATTATGATTTTAATTCATGGTCTCATATAAATTCAAGATGACAAATCACTTTCGAAATTCATCCGAAACGAATCAGTTATTGATCGATTTTGAAATTCAAACGCGAATCATTTGTCAAACTTTAAATGTCGAACATTTTTTGGTGCGCAACCTTTGTTCGGATAATTGAAACGTAAAGACAAATTACACAGGGCTGGCTAACAGTACATCGTATCGATGTTATTATTTGTTTTTTTAACGATGCCGTTTTTTTTTGGTATAAAGAGCAAATTAATATTAACAGACAAATTAGTGGTCTGTATAAAATCGATTAATGGTAGCCAGATCAAGTTATCATACTTAGTTTTACAGAGCATAGTCATTTAAAAAAAAAAATTGGGAAAACTCTTCTTGTCTTGTTCATAGGATGTAACATCTGAGAAGTAGCCTACATAACTTATGTGGGAGGGGTATCGATCGGTCTCAATTATAAGTTCCTCCAATAATTTGTGTTTTATTAAAATCTAGAACTAAATGTTGGTCAGCTTAAATTTAGGCATTCGAAAAACGCTACATTGAAAGACTGTATTAGTGAGTCGAGAGACCCTTCTTGACCGCGTTGTGTGATCACGTCCGCGCGTATTTAGCGACAATATGCCACCGCCAGCTGACGCGACCCTTTTCCCGCTCTCCCGACTACTAGTGATGTCACTTTACGTGATTATCGATATATGAGGTAGGGCTTGTACAATAACACTGTAGCTACTTACAATAGAATAGAAGTTTGTAATTTATTTCTATTATATTTGTGTAGCTACTTGTATATAACCATACTTAATTGATATTTATTTATTGATACATGTCCTATATACCTATCCAAATTTAGTTTGTCAGGTTTTAAGACTGTCATTAAGTAATGGCGAAAATATGAGAAATTAATCTATTTTAAAACAATACGCTCAATTGAATTTTGAATTAATTATATAGAACGAATAATTATATTATATTTAAAATATACCTACGTATTATTGAACAATAACTTAAAAAATAACGATTTTCAGTTCAACTGATGGAGTCTTTGTGTTCCATTGTCGATATTCTTGCCAAAGAAATACAGCCCATCCCTCAATAAGACAAGGGTGAGACTGCCTTAGAATTAATTACTTTTTGACATATTCACTTTTATTGCGAATTATACGGGATAAAGAGATACCGACGCGCGACTAATTCGAACGGTGAGGGGGCGATATTGTAATATTATAAATTTAGTTTGGTTAAGTTGTATAATCAGTAGAGCTTCGATCAACTACACCAGAATAGAGCCTTTTTTTTGGTAACCAGTCCTTTTTTATTGTATATCTTAACTACTACTAGTTACAGCTTACCACTAAATTAGATATTTTTTTCTACGTAAGTACGAGTACAAGTCGCACAAGGCGTGTCGGGCAAGTTGTTTTATTATATAACAAAATTAAGAAATTTTTATTATTTTTATCATAACAAATTTGTAATAAATTTATCTTGAATAAAATGAAGCTCAATTTTATACTTAAATGTTTAATCCAAAGATTTTGTCAATAAAGATGCTTATTTTCCGCTGCAAAATTTTAACAGAGTGATGTATCATCACTCTTGAAATAAAAACTATGTTGTTTTTATTTTATTTGTATTCCTTCAAAAGTTATTTTAGTGGGGCACGCGGGTCACTTTGTCGTACACATAGTCCGACATGTCAAGGAAGTTAACGTGGCATAGCAGTTAACGCATTAAACTTATTCGAAAATTATCGGACGTAGCTGCCGCAAGCGGCAAGTCCCACCACCACGAGTCCGGTCCATCAGGCACCGCTTGTACTCAAAGCACACTATCGAAATGATGAAGGAAATGGTGCACAGAATATCTAATCGTATATTTGGATTTTAATTTTAGCCTGATTTCTATATTCACACAGCACAATATTCAAAGTTTCACGCTCGACAAAACCCGTCTATATGCGGGTTCGGTTCGGTCGATTGTCAAATAAATGTCCTTTTAATGAGTTTGTCAAACGGAATTCCCGCCTAATTTGGCTAACGAGTTCCCGGGAGTGGTTTGTGCTCATTTCATAGCCTTTTTTGTTTTAACGTAACGCAAACACTCGTCCTCTGTGCCTTAATTCCCCTGTGATACTTCAAAACGAATACTTTAAATGATTAACCTAGTTTCTTTTACAAAACTAGGTTACGCATAGACTTCTAAATAAGTTATGAATTTCGTTAAATGAATCCAAGGGGTGGATCTTCCTTTTTATCTGTCGGATAACTGGTCAGATCCACCACAGATACGCAACCCCGGACTGTCTTAGCTGCTATTGTCACTCCCCTTATACCGTCCGAGACAGCAGTATCCGCATCCTTTCTCTCCTCTCCATCTACCTTTATATCCTTTTACTCTTTTACTCTTATTTATCTAATTAGAGGTAGCGCCACAATTGCAGTGTTTTAGGTCTGCAGTCGAATTGGGCTAGCGCGTCTGGGTACCAGTATCTCTTTCTCACATAAGATCGGCGTGAAGTGGCGGCAATACTGTCACGTCACATGATGGTGATGATGGTGTTGTTGCGTTTCGTTCGGTTTGTGAGATTTACCGGTGGTCTAATATCGTTATTAAAGGCCGGCAACGCCTCTGCTAGCCTTCTGGTTGTGCAGATGTTCATGGTCGTCGGCAGTCACTTATGTGAACCACCTGCTCATTTTAACATTAAAAAAAAACGTTGATTAATTTAAATAAAACGTCTAAATATCCAAACAGGTATAATAATAAAGTAGGTGAACAAAATGTTAAATATTTTAGGAATATCTTAAAATAAATAAAAACTAATTAAATCCGAATTGATTAGTCGCTTGACGTAATTGATTATTATTATTTTATATCTAATATTTAGTTAAATCGTATTATATTGATTAGATTAATAAAAAACAATCTTTTCACATTAAATAACACCTATATCTCTATTCCTAATCAGCTGTACTTTTAGGCTAAATTTAATAATTATAAAAACGGTTTTGAAACAAGCGAAACCGCTTCGTAGCGAGCTCATGAGGAAGGACCCCGGACGGGTTCGAAACTAGTCGGGTAATACGGGGATATAACATACGCGTGAGTTTAAAAACCGTTTTTATAATTGTATGAATTCCGCTCTCGAAAGTCTAAGTTCTAAATTTAAAAATGTAATCTCTTTCACATTCAAATTTGAAAGATGCTCTATTAATATAAGCTTTTAAAAGATTTAAACCCTGATAAAGTTAGATTAAAATTATTATTATTACTTCAGGAAATTATATTCATCTTGATTACCAGTATAGAAGAATTTTAATAGTAGTTAAGAGTTTGTTGTTAAAATGCCTATAAAAGAAAATATATAACATACTAATTGTTACCCGCGCCTATGTCCGCATAAAATTAGTTGAAAAATAGCCTACAGCCTTCCTCGATAAATGGGCTATATAGTACTCAAAGAATTTCTGAAATCGGATCAGTAATTTCTGAGATTACCGCGTTCAAGCAAATAAACAAACTCTTCAGCTTTATATATTACTAGCTGTGCCCGCGACATCGTCCGCGTAAAATATGGTAAAAAATTAAATTAAATTATAGCGTGATGATATATAGCCTATAGTATAAGTGTAGATTGCCCTTTATAAAACTCATGTGACCGATGTTTTTTTTTTAATGTTACAAGGGGGCAGACGATCAGGCAGCAGGCACCGAAGTGCTTACCGGAGCCCATGGACATCTGCACGACCAGAAGGCCAGCAGATGCGCTGCCGGCCCTTAATGACGAGTTTAGGCCAGTTTTATCGCACTACGAACATGTACTATGTGAAGTGATATAGCATAGACAAACAGCCGTTGTGACACATTTTCGTCCTTCGTCACAACGAAATTAGAACAGCGAGCACGAGCTACTAAAATTAAAAACGGAAGTGATTCGTCATTTGCTTTTCTTATCTTACGATTGATAATGAATAATTGTTCCATGTCTCATTAAAAAAAAATCTATATAAATACAGTGTAAACTTTTTATGACTAATCTCAAGGGATCGAGCATTTTTATTCGTTATAAAGAGTTTTTATTATATGAAGGGACTCAGGAAAAATAACTAAATCTTCTAATGCAAGTATCATAGAAACTTTTTCGTTAACACATAACGCTTTTCTTTTACTAGTCATCTTGACATTTTCAAAGTTGGCTTAAGAGTGATAAAACACTCAAGGTAGGTATGTACCTAGCGCGTTTAATAGCTGACACCAACCTTTCCTAAAGACAATGTATCGGCACGAGTATTGGCGAAGTAATTAATAATAACAAAAGAAAGGCAGTTTACTACCTCAAACTGTCTTTCCTGGCAAATTGCGCACCTCAAAGATTTAGTCGGCACCGTTTTAAGCTTTATATTAAACAAAAATATACTATTAAATACTTTTGTAAATAATGGCTGACATCTAATAAATATAAACGTATTTCTTCGAAAATGGCTGTTGCGCTATAAAGAATGTATTAGGCCAACTAAATAGACCTACTTCCTACGTAATGGAGATTTTCATTATAACGAACGACGTTATAAAGAGTTAAAACTGTACCTGTATGCATAATTGTTTTTTTCAATTTTAACTTAGCGAAATATCTGATCTAGATAAAACCTAAGTCTGGTTAGGTCCGGTACAATTCATTAAAACTTGTGAGAAAATAATCGGCACTCTGACTCAGATTTCTCCAATTAAAAAGCTGTTTACCTATAAAATTATAAATTTATGGTACAATATTGCCTTGTTACCTTTTTTAACGAAGTTCAAATGTTTCTGTTATTTTATAAAAATCTTATACCAAGTACCACTTATCGTCCCATAATGTGAGGTAAAACTATCAATATTTGTGGGACTGAAGCACATCAAATAATGCACCAATTGAGATGGTATGGCAACGTTGTCCGATAAGAAGCTTCTCAATTATTTTAAAGAAGACAAATGACCATAGTCTGCGCTCAATTTAGTTAAGTATTAAAAATGTATTTAAGTCAAAGTAGCGTGTAATAATGAGAAATATTAAGATCTGTCCATATAGCCACGCGGGTTTCCCCGAAGTCGACATCATCCTTTCGAGGATACAGTTTGCTGATATGATGACGCAATCGGCAGTAGTGTTTCGTTATCGGCGCGGGGGACGCGTCGCGTCATCAGACGTATGTAGGTACGCGTGCGACGGAGGCAAAGTCTACTTGATTGTGAAACTGAACCAGCTGATATCATTTTTGTTGAATTCGATTAATATCCTAGCCCCTAAACTAATAGGAGAAGTAAAATGATATAACGGGATTTTAATGCTTCCAATCCACACATAAAATCCTTTATAGGTCTGATATATTGAACTTTTCAAGTAATTATATTTTTGTAGATAAAACCAAAGTAAAATAAAGTATAAAACACGTGTGTAAGACACGACACCAAATAGTTATAATTACTATCATACTGTCTTGTATCCATATAGACGAAACTTTTAAACTAATATCATAAATGTGAAAGTAGGTAATTCTGTCTGTTACGTTTTCGCACCTAAACCGCTGGACCAATTTTGATAAATTTTAGTACAGACATGAATTGGACCTTGCGGAAGGATATAGACTACTTTTTGTTGCGATAATGAAACTGAAGGCGACTTGGATAAAGTTGCAGTACCTCATACTGAAATTGTGCCTTTGTGAAGCTCAGGAAATTGAAAGTGTCTTATCTGTTCTGTAACAGAAACTCAATAACATTTGAATCTTCGCCAGCTGTGAAATTTACTTCTATTGTAAATGTTTACAGCTGGCGCATTGTCAATAAAGCAAAAAAATGAACTGAACAATTAGTTTAAACAGCACAGTTTTATCGATACGTGTGCATGAAAAATCTTTGCTGATTAAACTGCATAGCTCTTTCGTACCGATTAAACTGCACCGTTTTTCGCAACGACTTACCGAAACGTGTGTAGCGGCTATTTTATAGGCCCCTTAGAATCCGAGTGCGTCAGATAAAGATAAAGGAAGTTAATGGCAGTTTACTTTTCAGTAATCTGACGAATGAAGCGTGACGTAAGAAAATAGGAAGGTCACAAAATTGAAAAAATAAATCTCTTAGAAATATTTAAGCGCGATTATTATTTTTTTTAATTTGAAGAAAATTCTTTTTCCTTATCTTTAAAGGATTTTCTTAAAACATATAATCAGACGATTTTCTCAAGGCAATATAGCTAATACCATCAGGCGCTCCATAAAACCACGCTCCAGGCATTATTGACAACAGGACCTTATTTTAATATGACCTTTTTTTGTCGTTTCTGCGCCTAATCTATGTAACCCAATAGATCCCCACAACGTCACTAAAGTGAATGTAAATTTAACATCACTGTCTGCCTACTTAATAATAGGCTGACAGTGATGCATATACAAAATGGTCGACTGAATGGTTTTTTCAACAACATAATTGTTGTTGAGAAAACCATTCAGATCACTTTTGAAAGCCTGCAGGCTGCTGCAAGACCTTAAAGGTCTAAAACCCTAAAAAGATGATATGAGCTCATAATAAAATAAATATCTCAATAAAAAATGCATTTTGTTAGTTGGTCAGCGAATTCCTTGAGAACGGCTTGACGATTACTTGTTTGGGAAAGAACAATTCTGAAGCTTCCACGGAGAAAATTGTACTATCGGATAACAACTTAAACATACACACATCTTATTATGAGATTTTTCTTTTTTATACATTTTTACGCTAACAATCGGAACAATTGATGTGATACTCTTTCCTTTCTTCGTTGTAGTAGTATGACGTCTGATGAGGTCAACATATATACGAAATGCGAAATATTTTAGTTGATTTAAAAAAATTTTTTAGACATGATTTAACAACTGGACTGCGATTGCGAATTGCGATCGGATACCGTGCTAATGTCCATTTTTGTTCATTCAGGCAAGCCTATGTCTGCAGGTACATTGTAATTAGCGGACTGTGTGTCCCGCACCACACACAGTGATCATACCAGTGTTGAAACATTTGAATATTTAATGTGGTGCCCGTATAGTAGCAGCTACATACATATGGATATATCGTTGTGATTTAACTGTTTAGTTTTATCGATACGTGTGTATGTAAAATCAGTGCCGATTAAGCGGCATAGCTTTATCGCAACGATTTAACTGCACAGTTTTGTCGCAACGATTTAACTGCACAGTTTTATCGCAACGATTTATCGATACGTATGTAGCGGCTATAACAATAACAGACGTATTAATAGTTGTTATGAACAGTAATATTTATTTTGACAGATGCACCGGCAGCAGAGAGGGAACAGTTATTTGTACAGAAGCTTCGGCAATGCTGCCTCCTCTTCGACTTTGCGGACGAGCCGTTGTCCGACCTCAAGTGGAAGGAGGTCAAACGGGCAGCGCTGCTCGAGATGGTGGAATACGTGACGTCGCAGAGGGGGTGATATTTTGTTTTAGGCAAGTCATGAATGCTACAACTGCATTTTGGCGCGAAACGAAAATAAAACTGTCGGTTATTATGTTTGGTTAAAAAGAAAATAACAGCAAAGCGTGACAGAAATGCATAAATTTGTGTGTGTATCATTAAACATTATAAACATCCTTAGCTCAAAAAAATTGTAGCCTCCCCGACGGTATATTACTCATTAGAGTGCAAATACCAACTACAAGAAGAAAAAAATACTAACGCATTTCTGTGAAAAGTAACCCAAGTGCATAATTATCAAAAATTAAGTGCTTTTTACCAAAAACTTTAGGAAAATAATATTTAAATTAAAGGTCAAAGTAACTAACAAGCATTTTGCTACTTGTTTAAGCGGTTCCGGATCTTGTGGATGTAATCTAATACAACTCTGCTGGTGAACCTTTTTAAATAAAATAAAAAAAATGACTTAAAAAGCTATATAAACAGTGCTTAAATGAGAAGTATTTTAATTTACAGCACTGTTTATATGTCTTTTTAACACTTTAACTTGTTTTTCATTTCTCGTGTATATTTATTGCAGATAAAATAAATAATTCACGAATACTTTGCGGTGGTGATTTTATTTGGTGTTTATATCCACGGATTCTTCCAATTTCACGGTCGCTACTCCCCCTGGTTTTTTGTGATGAATAAATGATATTCTCACCTCTTACCCCCGCTCTTTGTTTATTTGCGGCTTTCAAGGGTCGGGATTTGTTTTCCCTTTGTAAGTCTGACATTAAAGCTGTGGCTTCAAATACATCTTTTATTCCTGATTTTAGACGCTGTTGTTTTGGATAATCTTGTTTCTGATGCTTTTGCAACTTTAAGTATGTTTTTTCAGGTACATTATATAGTTATATCAGATATTTGTAGTGGTGAATGTAATGCGACATAAGCGGCCATATCTCCTAATTGCGCACACTTAGAGTGTTGATTTTTTTCACAGCTTCAAGGGACACTGACCTCAGTATTTAATTTCATCTTTATCGTCATAAAATCATTAAAAACAGTCTTGACAGACACAAAAACGGGCAAAGGAGTGATCCTATAAATACTCCTATTACAGAAAGTGGAACACATGAAGTTTAGGTAAAACTTATTTTATAATATTCTTACTTTTATCCAGGATCTTTATCTCCAAAATAAAAGCTTTTTGTGAAAATTCGGCTGTTTACATACTACCTATAGATAAGTGCAATATCCCCAACTCATCCTACATAAATAAACGCGCCATAATTCGACGATCAAAACGCCATATCGATTGCGTCACGTTATCTAACGCTCGACTTGCGAACTGCCCCGAACCTGTTACCCGTCCGGTGGCAATTCATTATCGGATTTACGCACGTAACATGAGTATCATCGCTAAATATCATACAAAGAATTTCAAACCCTGTACAAATGGAGGTAAGCTTGAAAATAGCTTGTGATGAAGTGAACTGAGAACGGACATCGAATGATTAGTAGTCGAGTGTTTCTGAACGATGTATACGTGTCAGTAAAATACAATTCTATCGTCAGTCACACAAGGTTGTATTTTATTTGATTCGGGCGTTAGCGGCGCGGCAAAGCGGTCGTAGGGCGTCGATAAATAACCACCTTTGAGCAGTGCCGCTAATAAAACACGCAGATTGCCCGCTTTTTGTCAAGCTCAAGACAGTCGGGTTTGGCTCTTGTCCCGGTTTGGTGCTTCGCCGGATTTTAGGCTACGTTCACATCCGACGAGTTATTAACCGTCAACTGAGAACGAGCTCATTGTTATACATGAAAGAGAAGCAGAAGAGTAATAAGTAGACTTACGTTGTAGAGGTTACTTCATTGCGCTGAATGAACGCGTCAGAAAGGTATACGAAAGCGAACCCCATCCCTACTCTGACATCTTTCGAACCAGAGAGTGACACTCTTCTAAAGTTCTTCATCTTCTTAGAGTTATCTCGGTCTAGTACCAGGATTCGCTTAGATTGCTGAAGATGTGGCATTTGGGCGAGTTAAGATGATCCACTTCCGTCTGACGTCATCCCCGGAACAATCTCTACAATCTCGCGACTAATATCTCTGTTACATTAAACCCGCTATTTTACATACCTTTTGAACCACGGAGGAGGTCGGAAGTTTGAAAACCAGTGTTTGAATTGGTGATCTATAATCCGGCCTTGTTAAAAGCTACATAACTTAGCGATAGAGTCAAATGCCGGCCACTATATAAGCTCTAAACTCAATGTTATACTAGTAATGATAAACGAATTAAAGACACTATTCACACATTTTAACACATGAAACCAGAATATTATGCATATCTTAAAATATTCTTCAAATATAATTACTTATGTCCAATTTCACGGTGTTTTTCATCTAATTTGTTAATTGAAGGCATCCTTTCTAAAAGCAAAAGCTTGTACCCGCCGGTTTCCCATCCTCATTAGCGTTCATAATTAATACGATCTATCATCCAGGTCATTTGACTAACTAGTTTGAAAATATTGAAGTTTAAACATTTTATAGTTATTACGAAAACTTAATCTAGCCAATTGCCCCAAAGATGCAGTTGTGACTCAAGAACCCTTATGAAAAGATACCTATTTGAAATTGATTTTATTTTACAAATAGGCAAGTGCTACTCCTACGTCAATACCAACGCCCTTGGGCAATTGCATAATCAGAAAACCGCAGATGCGTTGCCGGCCTTTGCAACAAGTATGCTCCTTTCTTTAATGTCCTTAAATAACCCAACTCAGGTAAGGCAAGGGAAGTTTTTGCTTTGTATTAAGATGTATTCATTTAAAATTTTAATGAAACTAAATACTTGCGGACCGGTGACAAAAGTATAATCGGCAAAGCTCACGAGTGTCGTATTTTAATTGAGGGAACGCGGGTTCGAGTTCGGGGGAGAGGATTAATATCTAAATAATGAGGCAGTCGCCCCGCCCAGACGCGGTACCGACACCAAAATAGGAGTGGGATTAAAATGTTTTTTTTTTGATAACATCTTATAAATCGAGCGTCGGATGCACGCTCAAAAAAGTGTCACGTTCCGCCAGAGCTGAACGTGTAAGCGAGATCGCGGAACAAGCGACAAGAAGGACGATCGGCCTAAGCGTTGGGCGTTATCTCGTAAAACTATCGTCCGTTAACCGTCTTTACAGACCTTTTTTGTTAATGTAATAATGTAACTAGAATGGGAAACAAGCGTCCGAACTACCGAATGGCAATCACACTTCTTAGCCTTTAAACTCCTGTAAATAACTCATGGTATATAGTGAGCCGGTCACGACTTGTACATCTGAAACCCTCACCTTACTTAGGAGGTCGGGCTTCCTTCTCACCAACAGGAACATCTCACTAAACGAATAGTCTCTAGTATTCTTACATCTTTGTACAACCTGCAGTTTTGAGATTACGTGGTAGGTGACATTTCGCTTTTATATTTAAAGATTGTATAGGTA
>JANCMC010043903.1:33773-138390 GCA_024363005.1 Charaxes varanes
CATCTTTGTACAACCTGCAGTTTTGAGATTACGTGGTAGGTGACATTTCGCTTTTATATTTAAAGATTGTATAGGTAGTTACAGATACCGAACGAAAGAAAATGTCCCCAATAAGAGATCAACCAATCTGTACTAAGTAATCATCTACCGTCATAATTAATTGAGGAAACAAATATTACAATATTTTTTTGTTGACGCTACTTCACGACACTATCTCTCGAGACAGCTCTCGACACGAGCGGAGGGTGAGCAGAAAAAATGTCTGCCGCCGTGATTTAACGTCTGCCGACATCGCCCAGGTTATAAAGCATGAACAAATACAAGAAATCGGAGAAAAACCGATAATGGCAGCAATTATATTTATTTTCTGATTATTAATCGTTAGTTTTTATTATTATTATTCTCTATTAGCAATAATATAATAGCTAAACATTACAGTCGCTCTCAATTCGTGTTTCCGGGGTACCGGAAATTATTCAAACTTTATATGATACTATATTTTAAAACTAATTTTAAATATTACACAAAATAAGGCAACTTTTGCTTTATTTTATTTATGAACTTTAACAACGAGCTATAAAAAATTACCAGATCCTTATCATCAGAAGTGATATTGTTGAGGAAGCGTATTTATCTTTTTTATTTTATTCCTCCGATCGTCACATCCAGGAAAAATGGTCTTATTTATAGTATAAATGAAGTAAAACAAGTACTACAAACATAAGTATTAATAAATGTAAAACTTATGACGTACAACCATTAACTAACCGGAAACGCATCGGCAAAACTCTATTAAAGTGATGCACTAGCCACATCAACACACTGTAAACAGGACACGCTTTATAGCCCGTCGTCTTACTGCGAGCACGTGCGACTGTCAATTTATATCTATCTTTTAGCTGTTGTCTTCTATACCACTGGGTGAAGTTATGTCGTAAAGTTGCATGTTTATCGGTTTTCTACAAATTATCCTTCGATGTTAAATGCCTCAATACTACCATCTTCTCTCTTCCACCCTTTAATTATTGACAACTCATCTTTCCACCTTACAACTTAAAATTTAAAAATGCTTCACGCTAATGAATTAGCTAAAATATTATAGGAAAACATACTTCGTTTTTATGTTTTGGACGACGCTTATTAGCCGTATTTAATACACTTATAGAGACTTTTTTCTATGCTTCTTCTCTCCTAGAAAGAAAAACTGAGATACCTACGCCGGGCGCCCTCCGTACCGCACTAGGCATCTTCTTGATTGCCCTCCCTCCCTTGGATTGGGCCCTGTTTATCGAGCACTTGTGCATTACAAAGATTATGCTTCCTTCACCCTATCATATATTCTTTTTATTTAAAATGTGGTTCTATATATAAAAACCCCGATTTCTCGAGTGTACCATTTGGGACTGTAAACGTTCATTACTTTATTCGTCACTAAATTTATCGACGTCCTCAAGGTTAAAATATTTTAATGTGAAAGTTACGTTTTCACCTTAAACCGCTGAGAATTAGTTTTAATAAAAATTGGACACTGGGGATGAACGTAGGCCACTTTTTGTCGCGAAGATAAAATTTGAAATGAGTGAAATATGGTTTAAAGTTCATCATTACTTATATGAGAAAGATGAAACTTTATTCTTGGACTGCTTATTAAAAACAAATTAATATCTGCTTCAGCGTATTTGCAAGTTCTACCCTTAGGGGGATGCAGTAGTGGACCACAGTTTGTCTTCTTTTTCTTCTTCCTAACGTCATCCCGGTTAAATACCAGGATCCGCCACCAGGCTAGCTGGCTACCAGGCTGTTGGGCGAGTTAAGATAACCGATTGCCATCTAACGTCATCCTCGGAATCCCCCACGATTTCTTACGACTAATATCACAATGTGACATTAATCGGCTCCTACATAACTTCCGAAATACGGAAGAGGTCGGATATCAAATATAAACCACTGCTAGAATGGGTCACCCATAAGGCAAGAGTAACTTAACCTAGCAATCAACTCAAATCCTGACCACTGATTAGGTTACAACCTCCTCAAAGAGGATCACGGTTTGTTCCTAGGGTTATCTGGAAGTCCTTTATTTTTAAGATTAATAAGCAAGACACAGTGATTAAAAAATTGTTTAATATCTACTTCAGCGTTTGTGCAATTTCTTCCCGTGAGGGGCTGAAATACGCGTTGGAACTTTGATGGAAATTTCAGATGCAGAAAGCTGATTTTATAACAAATACCATAGGCAACCTTATTCATGGCAAAATAATTAGGGTAACACAAAAAATTTAATCTTAATTTTTTGTTAATATTACCTATTTTTACGCGGATGAAGTCGAGAGTATCAGCTAGTATTGTATATACAATATAAGTAGACAAAAATTCGTGTTTTCCTTATTTTTCGTGTATACTTATTAATAGTCAGTTAAAAAACATATCTAACTAAAGATAGAGTAGTAATTTCTTGCTACTTGGTAGTCAGACGGTATATCTGTTTGCACGTGCTAATGAGTGTTAATTCGACGCTGTCTCTTTGTGCTATTAGCACGTTGTGATACGATCCTTGTTTGTAGTGATTTTCCTCACAGAGGACCGTGTTAAAGAAACGTTTTGTTATACTCGCATAACATTTTGCCAGTGTCACCTTTTATGAACAAGACATAAAGGGGCTTGCGCGATGAATATTGAAAGAAAAAATGTGTTCACTTATAATTACTTCACTACTCGAAAAATTAAATTAAATAGCGATTCAAATTAACGTGATTTAAAATATAAGCAATAAACTGAAAATTCTAATACTCGGATAACTTCTTAACACTTTGCAAACTATCATGCGGTCAACTTCGTGTCGTCTCCACGTCGCAGATAAAATCGTTATTGCTTAGTAGGCGCGACAAATATCACAATAAAAAAATAAAGTATTTCACATAGACTATCTTTCAAATTGGTACCCACTATCTTTTAAATCTGTACCTAATTTGTTATATCCTATATACCAGAGACCAGTGATATATTCCTTTGCTTTTGCATACAGAAGAATTTGCAATGTAAAATGCACGCGATATTATGTTAACGCATTACGATTTGAATGCATTGACTATTGTGAGTTAATTTGTGTCCATAAAAAGCACTCGATGCACACAGTAAGTAAACAGTAATAATGTGCGTAATGGTTCTAATTGCGAGGCAGTACACGCGCTGAATACCACAACATAAGAGCGGCAACGCGGCGCAGCAACGCTGCGTAGAGCTGCGCGACGTTGCCGCCCCGCGCGACACCATGATGATGATGATGATGATGATGATGATGATGATGATGATGATGATGATGATGATGATGACGATGATGATGATGATCGAAGTACTTAAATAGCAACTACTTACCAAGGCAAACAAGTCGAGTATATGGTCGTGGTGAGCCCGTACGATGTTGAACGCCATACAGCACAGCTCCACGAAGTGCTGGAAGCGCTGCGTGGGACGCTCCCCGCCGTTGATGGGCATCCTTTTTCTCCTTCCATCTACCTTTATATCCTTTTACTCCGCCCCTTTCTTTACTTCTATCTTTCTTACATATTCTTACAGTCCTGTTCGTCTGTAGGCGAATTGGGCCGGCGGAAAAAAAATATATAAGTGTATTGCGTCCATCATGATCCATTGGTAGCAACGAGTGATTGCGACAATTCCCCACTTAGGTCATCTGTTGAACCGGAGATCTTTGCGAATATTATTTGGACCTCTCTCGTCTAAATAAAACAGTTTCATCGCGATACATTTTACATCAACTATTTCAAATCAATCGGGCGGCAATCATGCTCCGTTTAATTACTTCACGTCCATTGCATTTCCAGTTCACATCCTAAAATTATAAACAAGCTCTCGCAATAGCACAAAACGTTGACTGTTATTTCAATTATTCGTATTATTTCCTGTTGATTATTTGCATTTTGATATAATATCGCTAACTGACATCACATTTTGCGCACGTTTGTTGAAACATCGATGACTCGCTTCGATGCTTATTTATGAGCCATTATCAAAATTAAGAGCGCTTACATTTACACAAAGGTTTTTCTAATCCTTAGTTTAATAGGATTTTCCGCTTAAACCCTCAAGAAATAATAACTAAACCTAACCTAAACATGACCTAAGTTAGGTAATTTGTTTATAAAATGATCTAAAATGGTATTTACTTTAGGAATCAATATCTTCTGACAACGAATATATAAGTACTCTAAAAGGAGTATATAAATATTATTATTTGTTGTCTGCATAAATAGCTAAGGCGATAAAATACAACAAACGTACAAACCCACATTGGTATTAAGAGGAATTTCTTAGGATTCTATGGATTCACCGTGTAGGTGCCGTTGCAGAGAAAGGAACCACAGCAGTGCCCGAGACTTGTGACCCAGGTACAGGTTTGAGAGTGCTCTTTCTATTGGCCACTTCACTGCCAGTGTTCCCTCCTCTGCCTAGCCAAACCTGGTATGATCCTACTACTGCGGCTTTAGATGTTCTTTGTAATAAAGAACTTATGATAGTTCTTGACAAGCCAAGGTCTTTCAGGTCAGTAGGGTGTACAGGGATTTTGCTGGTATATAATATACCCAACGCTCCACTGCGTATAAACTGGTTTTGTAACCGTTTTTAGTGATCACATTAGGTAATATTAGCCAGAATGCAACGTATATAAACAAAATAAGTATAGAAAACCTCTCTGTATTGCTACGAGGCAATTACTTTGTTTCGTTTTATCGTTTCAATTCGAATCGGATCACGACAGTAGTAGTTAACATTGCTCGATTAAACGCTACTATCATATTCTGTTTCCATTTTAAATACTTTTAATAACGATAATCCCTGGCAGGATTATTTATTTATGTTGTTATATAAACCTAATTCTACGAAAGTCTTTTTGCAGGCCATATATGTGTTATTTTCTTTGTTTTTGCCCTACTTATGTCGGGGTTTTAGTCAGGTCAATATAAACAAAACTAAAAATTGGTAATTGATAGGAAATAAACTAAAATCTAATGCCGGAGATAGACATAGCTTCATTTGAATGATCATATAGTGTGGCCGGGGTCTTTGTGTATCTTCACAAGGTTTTGTGGAACTTTGTAGATTTCAGTGACAAAAATGTACAAACACTTTGAGCTATATCTGGCTCTGGTATAACGCACATTTTTGCTTATACTTTTTCAGCTCTAGATAACAACAAGGTATATAAAAATAGCCCAGAGCGTGTCAAGACACGCTTATATAGGATTCCGTATCTGATACGCTATAAACGTATTTGTTAAATAACTTTAAAAGTTAACACTACTGTAAACTATACGTAATTTGCTCATTATTCAATACAATAAGACTAAAATAAATTTATAAATACGTCTATGTCTACGTTCATCACTAGTCGACAAGCTTTTTAAGTAGAATTTTGTTTTGAATACGCTAAAATACTAACCAGTAATAATAAATAATTTAAAAAAAAACCAGAGACTAATTTACAGAGGAGGAAAGATTAACTATTTCTATGATCTAAGGTAAGCTATTTGCATTTGCGTATTTATATGTCTTAGTATTCCTTTCCTCAGCTCGATGGCGTTCACTACTGGACATAGGCCACCTCTATTGACTTCCCAGAACCTTTGCATCCCATAGTATTCAGATAACATTAATTTATAACTAATTTTATATTACAATGGGGAAACGGGCAGGCGGTTCACTTAAGTCATTAGCGTTATAGGAAAACACGTTGTAGGAGTATTCTCGTACAACGTGCTTCAGCATGCGTATAATACAATTTTGTATATTATAGAATAATATTAATGCGTTATAAGGTTACCGTGTTATGGGGGGAATACTGTATATTCAGAAAAAGAGTTAGATACGCAATTGTAGCGGTTGGTGGCGCTGTGGTCGCCAAGAAAAACTACCAAGGAACTCGTTTGAAATATTTTTGTCAGAACATTGATTGTAAAGACTTGTACATACTAGTCCTGGCTTTGTATGAGACTAGTAGTTAACCGCAACTTCATCCGCGTAAAATTAGGTGAAATATTTTAGCGTGTTGATATATACCCTACAGCCTACGTCGATTAATATGCTATCTGACACTGAAAAAATTTTCCAAACCGGACGTGTACTTCCTGAGATTAGCGCGTTCAAGTTAACAGACAAACACATTCTTTAGGTTTATATATTAGTATAGATAATAAAACGTAAAATCTGTAAACAAGTAGAAGCTGAAGTAAGTGCTAAATATCGGATGAAGAAAGCGCAATACAGTATTTTTATAACAACGGAACACAGCGCTTTAGTCGTTTCAATAAAAACGAAGACTCGAAATGATAACTTCACAATGAGACGAACACTCCGTCTTCCAAGAAATCGCTGCGGACTCGAACAATTCATTACAAACGGATCCGGGGCGAGCGCTAGTTTCATATAAAAATGTCAATACCACTCACATTCGCGCGAAAAACACAAAACAGGCACACAGCACACACATACAGAACCTTTCGCTGGCAGCAATATATATTGCGGATATATAGTTATAATGTTTTACTCACACTAGTTTGGTTTAAAGTGTGGATTTTTCTCTCTGTGTGCTCCACACGGCGGGGGAGGGGGCGTTGGGTGGGGGAGGGGGCAGCATACATTTTCAGGAAGGCTCCGTCACAAGTCTTTCAGTGTTCAAGCCGCACACATCGCCGGCTATCGGTGAGACGAAGGAGCAAAGAGCGGCCACAGACTAACCAAATACAGAGGCTGTGATAGATTTGTGTTTGATCCGGTGTGATGAGAATGTAATTTATAGGGTAATATGAGTCACTCCAGAATTGTACTTTATAGTTAACATGTATGGAAATGTATTAAACTATTGGAAAAAGCAAAAGCAAGACGGAGACATAACAAATTTGGCACAGTTATAGGTTATATAGGAGGGTGTGGGAATACTCATATTTGTATATAGTATGCGATATCAATTGTTAAAATAAAACCAGACGTACGACAACGCCAATTTTACACACACATGTATACATTTTACTATAAGATGGTGTCAAAACTTAGTCATAACGACCATGACAAAATAAAACGTCTTTTGTTAATTATGACATTTCATGTGATTGAAACGTTAAATAACTGTCATTTGCCTTAAGAATGAAAATTGTATAGAACCTTTAGAAATACTTTCTATAAGTAGGAGCTGTCATCCAAAATGGTAAAGCACTTTCTTGGTCGACTATACATACTTCTAAATAAACATATGGTATGCAAATCTCAAGATTCCTGGCAGAATTTCGAGCACCTGGCGATCCCTAGTTACAATAAATCTAATCCTCATTACTTTAGCACAACAGGCGGCTATTACCTATAACACAGGCATTAAGTTGTCTACCTTAGGAACAGACGTCCGTGTGTCATATAGTCCTGTATATATTAATTTATTTATTAATAGATAATTGGACACGTATTACCAAATAATTATTTTATAAGGGTGGCCCGCCTAAATCTAATTTCTTAACAACGTGGCCCGTTTGCATCTAATTTACTAAAGATGTGCCCCTTACCTGCCAAAAAGTTGCCGAACCCTGATCTTTGTATAACGAACAGACCATGCTTGCGTTTCATTAAGTGTGATCTCAAGGGAAATCTTCAAGGCGTGAAAGATAATGTGGAAATCTTGAACCCATTTTGGGAAGTGTTTTTCGTGATTTGGGAGCTATTCAATTGACTCTACTAAAATATAAAGCTGTTATATTTTTATAGGACAAGGAGTAAAGTAAAAGACCTGATTATAAGTGAGTACCGAGTATGATTAATTTTCAAGGTCTCCTCTAGATCACACTTTTTTAGAAACTTTGGTTGTGATAGCTGGTTCCACGGAAACGTTTCGCGAGATACGAAATTCCTTGCCTATGGTTAATTCAAATACAGTACAAAATTTGGTCCACTTTTTAGCTATGTCTAATATTCATGTTTTTTCCTCCTTCTAAGCTTATGATAGGAGTGGATGTGAGAATACCACAGCGGTGTCGTGGTTTGAACCGGGTACTTTTCGGGTTACAGTCCATACCTTCTACCGTTGAGCAACAGAAGCTCAACGTCATATCAAGTTCAACTTCACATTGAACTACAAAACGTTTTATCCGGTTCGAAGGACCAATTGTTCATGTCCTTAGAAGTGTAAATATACGAATAATACTAGGTTGTGTATACTCAATTACGAAAGATAAAATATAGAAGTGTTGGTAAACACACTACTTCGGTAGTTAGAAGGGAATTGTTCATAAATGGTTGATATTAAACCAAGAGGTTGCACCATGAGGTCGACCTTGTACCGCGACCCGAACGTGCCCTTAATACGTGATGTACCAGCTAATATATATTTATCTATACATATAAATAAAATTGGAGTGTGTGTTTTTAACGTCGAAATAATTCTTTCAGTAACTGCATACAGGCATATGACAAAAAGACAAGTCGAAACATTTTTGTCGGTCTGTCTGTTCCGGGTAATCTCTGGAACAGCTGAACTGATTAAGATGGAACTTTCACTTGCAGATAGCTATTGTAATGATGCTAATGACAAGTACTAAGACTCGAACTTTTCCAAAATCATTGAATACATACATGCAAGTGAAGTTGTAGGTTACAGTTAGTATAATATGATAACGTTCTTCTAATTCGTACATTTTTTAACTGCAACATTTCATTTTCAATTTTTTCACATTTTATGGCGATTTTTCCATATTTTCGAAATTTCCTTTGGGGCGCTGTGTGCCCCTGCATGCTCTAACCAAAAATCCCTGGTTATAATATGGTTAGAATATTTAATACGCCGACAAGGCAAAGAGATTGTCTTAAGGCCAATCTAAACTTCGATGATGCAGTAGTGAGAATTTCTTTATTCGGCGAAAAAGTAATTATTTTTCTATAGACGCCAGAAGGGAGTTTTTATTATTATCTAGGTGTACCTCGAGACATTGGACGCGTAAATTCAATAATTTTGTTAAATTTCGACGGTTTTTACTTTTTTTGTGTAACCCTAAGTATTTAGCTAAAAGTAAAGTAGCCGTTGTGTTATTGCTTGTAATATCAGACAAACAGACCCTTCAATTTTGTTTATGGGTATCTATGTACCTATAAACAAAATTGAAGGCTCTGTTTGCTACATATATATAGATAACCATCTAAAGGTATATTTAAATTATATTCTTTGGAATGAAAATGTCTCTTCGAATTATATTTTTCATTTACTGCTACTCCCTGCTCTACGCCCTAATTTATGAGTAGATTTTTTTTTTATGTTACAAGGGGGCAAACGAGCAGGCAGCAGGCACCGAAGTGCCTACCGGCGCCCGTGGACATCTGCACGACCAGAAGGCCAGCAGATCCATCACTAGACGTGACAGCATTGACGCCACTTCACGCCGATCTCATGTGAGAAAGAGGTACTGGTACCCGGACGCGGCGGATCAATTCGGCTACAAGCATGGCGCTACCTCTAATGGAATGGAATGGAAAAAACCGCCTAGAGAACCATACACCCTATTGGTTTCTGTGTGGCTTTTGTCCCATTTAGTTAGATTCTATTGGAATATTTCATTACGGATATCGCTGAGCCGTTTCGCTAAGCTATGACAACTTTTGTAGCGTTTAATATTGTGATCATCTCGTCATGTGACGAGACGTATTGCAGCATTCGCTACACTTCGTAAAATAGCTACGCTAATCCTTTTTGAAGTACGAACCAGCCTTTGGATTGATTGGATGGATGAATGATGACATGATGAATGGATGATTTTTTTTATTTATAAGAAAGAGGAGGCAAACGGACAGACGGCCTGATCGTTAGTGGTCGCCGTCGCCTATTGACAACTGCAATACGTGGGTTACCGATGCATTGCCTGCCCATAACATATCTATACACGCGACTTTTGAAAATTCTGATATTACAGTGGCAAAGGAAAATATCTGAAAATATAGACACCGCTACATAACGAGATTGCAATGATGTCGAGTAGAAAGGATACACCAAAGCAAACTAGATGGCGCTGTACGGACTGCATATGAAAGTCGAAAATCACCACACAAATTACCTCGCGCTTGCAAAGTTCATACGTACGATCACTATAAATGGGCCTACGCTCTCACCTTCCATTCCTCGCTGAATACTTTCCACCTTGGTATGCCTTTCTATAAAGGATATAAAGGCTGGCCCATAGAGCCGTTACTTTTTTCAGCCTAGCCTATTTCTTTTAATAAATATCTCAGGTGTCCCAAGATCTCATATAAATAAATAAATTACTAATATATTTCCCACTGCTATACACATTACCTACCCGCAAATGCTAACATACCACACGGTAATTGTATGAGGCTGGCCCATTACTGGCGATCGTCTATTATGTGATGAATCCAATACAATGGAGTAATGAGGTCCTAATAGTTATGTAATATTCACCTAGCTCCGTATTAGTTAGTTATTATTAGAAGGAGCAATTGGACACAGTCATCAATAGAATAGCATTATTTAATTTTTTTTTCACTCTATTTACAAAGTTTTTTAAATACGTAGCCAATATGTAGTACGCTTCATCATTAATCGATGATTAAACCTATACAGACGTGATAAATTTAAAATTATACGATACTGTATGTGTAAAAATTATATATTTATTTAAAAGTGCAATTTACGTACATAAAATATATTGAACTTATTTAAAAATTCAGGACTAAATCTAGAATATTTTATAAAGTCGGTGTTCTAAAATTCGATGATATTCGGTTGTTATAAAATTATGTTCGTTATGAGAAATATAAAGAATCAATAATTATTTCGAATACTTTAAAAACAACCTCTGAAAATATATACGGAAAGGGCACTCATTATAAGGTAAGAAAAGAAAATCCATTTTTTCTGACTAATGTACCATATTAAGGCTTTTTATTCTACATCCTGTAATAATAATCACGTTCCATTTCCCGTTCTCGTTTTGTATAGGAAAATGTTTTTTTTTTAAATATATTTATTTGTCAATTTTAGTATGTTTTTAATAGTTATACTACTATTGAGAACAGATACAAATCCAACAAATCACGAATCATTAAAATCCGTCTAGCCGTTCTCGAATTACATAATTGTTCGAACAGATCCGACTTAGTTTATGTATATTGTATGCATATTGCATAATACATACACCGCTAAAAGTAAATTGCACAGTAATTAGCAAAAATTAAAATGTGTACTCAGGCGACTCCACAGTATTTATTATCATATACGCATTGCAGAGAAAACACTAGTGATAATGAAATGAGTAGTTATGAAGCGAAAAATGCTCACTAGAGAATCGTCTTTGGATGGAGTCGCTTAATTAAAATAATAAATACCTTCGTGTGCCATTATTAATATTGCTAACCCCAATTAGGTCTACTGTCCGCGAGCAGGCCGGTGCAAGCACAGCGGATTAACTGAACTATTCCTATCCACCGGCTCTGTCTGCGTAACATGCGCAAGGTATTTATTTATTATACATTAGTTAACCTGCTCTGCCGACTGCCTGCGCCCGACATTTTCAATTTCGTGAATCTCGTCGTTTTTTTTTCATATATTCCGCCCTTTATTTCGTACACTCATTTTCAGTGTGTTGGTAACCGTTTGATAAATAAAACTTGAACGATCTATGAATAAGTAAACAAAATGGAAATATCTGTTTGTAACACACAAATGTAAGAACGTACAAATAAAATACTTTTATTACATACCGAAAAAACTTTTAACAATTAATTTAATCTATCTATCGAAAGCGATTTTGTCGGGACTTTAACAACAGTAAGACTGAACCCTCCTAATTTTAGATCTATTTCTGTATTGCCTACATTTATTAAATTTTTGAAAAGTTAATATTAGTTCAACTACTTACTGAATAGATAATTTATTGCAGGTAATAAAGTTTGTTTTTACACGCGGTCGCTCTAGAATCGATGCTGGTTTAGCTTATACAATTTATATTTGAAGCCTGGGAGCAGTCGCAGGATCTTTTGTGATTTGTCCAAGGCCTTTTAATGCATAATTGCCATTTTACCATACTTTTACAACCGCTCTTACCTAAATGTGTGTGCAATAAAAATAAAGTGCTTATTTATGTGTTTTATTTTATTTATAAAGTACATCCTTGCCATTATGCATATAGAAGATTTAAATAATTTTTAAAAGTAATTCATATAAAGGCATCTTTTCAATCTAAGCAAAATTCACGTAGATCAATAGTGATAAAATACCAGATATAAGCCGTAAAATTTAAAACATCTTAAAATGTGTGATACATTTTTAGGGGAGACCTTTTGTCAATTTTAAGGGTCGTTTGCGTCACATCGGCGTCGGTCCCGTTGCCTTTACTTAAAGCCAATTTGGACAGGCAGATGCCTGATCAAAATCTTTTACGATGTCGTAATATTTTTTACACCGTATTTTTTGTTCTGATATTAATAATTCTACGTAACGACTAGAGGTCAACTAAATCGTGACTAAATATACGTGATAAAAAGACGATAAAAAGATTTTTTTATGCGACAAGGGGCAAACCAGCAGGCAGCAGGCAGCTAAGTGCTTATCGACGCCCATGGACATCTGTACGACCAGGAGTCTAGCAGATGCATTGCCAGCCTTTAATGACGTGTATATGCCACTGGGAAGTCTCACAAACCGAACAAAACGGGACAACAATACCATCACTTGACGTGCCAGCGTCGCCGCCACTTCACGCCGTTCTCATGTGAGAAAGAGGTGCTGGTATCCGTACTCGCCGGCCCAATTCGACTACACGTGTGGCGCTACCTTCTAATTAAACTGAAGTAAAGTTTTTAATGAAGACAAAGTGAAATATCTTCATTTTGATTCGGCTTCTTAAGCACTTAAGAACTAAACTTTTAGAACTGACATTTTTCTTCATCGTTTGTCAAAGATTTAAAAGGTCTATGATGATGACGTCATATACCATACCATTTTAATGCGTTATTTGAGACCTTTTCACGTCATGATTACGCATATTCATAAAGTATTTAAAATATTGTGGCTTTATGACTAAACAAACTGAGTCGGATGAATTCGTGTCTCCATAACTATACGGTGGAAGGTTGAACTATGCACACAAGAGGTATAATGGTAGCACTAGATAGAGCGATTAATGTGGCCACTTACTGGACCGCTACTGCGTAACTACTAATTTTGTGAAGTAATTGTATCGAGAAGAGAAGCACATCTTTTGTTCTTTAATATATATAAATTACGCGTGACGTTTTATGTCCGCGATGAACTCCTAAACTACTAAGCCAATTTTAATTAAAATTTGCACACCTTGTGCAGTTTGATTCAACATAAAAGATAGGATGGCTTACATCAAAATATCCCTGAACCCTGTCAGGGATGTTTCGAGTGGCAAGAGCCAGAAATAACAATATACAAACTTTTAAAGTAATGGCTTAAGGCAGCGTTTCCTGAACTTTTTATTTGGGGTTGACGATTTGAGATAGTCATACTATCGCTACATATTATATATTCCTCTGTCGCGTCTGTCAGTCTGTTCGCGATAAACTCAAAAACTACTAGACGGATTATCAAGAAGTTTTCCTAATAGATGGAGTAAATAATGAGGGAGGTTTTGTGCGTATATCCTTACATATTATAAAATAAAGTCCAAGGCCGGGCTGTCGGTCTGTCTGTTCGCGATAAACTCAAAAACTACTGAACGGTTTATCTTGCGGTTTTCACTAATAGATAGAGTGAATCGCTAGGAAGGTTTACATGTATTATACATATATATTATAGTATATAGAAGACGAGAATTTGAATGATTTGTAACGTGACGTCGTGAAAAAACGTATTTTTGTGCGCTTACATTGCGAGCGCTGGCTAAACCTTACCTGATAGGTCCAAATAATGTAGAGAATTGCGGAACCCTGATGACGATTCTACAGAACCCCTCGATTCTGCGGAAACCAGTTTAGGAATCCCTGTATTATAGAGTGGCCGGCACATGTGATTACTCATGTTATCTAATATTATTAACCGGCTTATAAAACTGGGTCATTTGGCGTTTCGATTTAGTCGAAGCAGGTGTAAGGCGAAAAAAAGTCCGCTTCTTATGGGTATCTATAGCAATTAAATCTACACTCCATAGTAATATATAAAGCTGAAGAGTTTGTTTGTTTGTTCGACCGTGCTAATCTCAGAAATTACTGGACCGATTAAAAATATATTTCAGTGTTACATAGCCCATTTTTTGAGGAAGGCTATAGACCGTATATCATCGCGCTAAAATTGAATCCATTTTTTTCGAAATTTTACGCGGACGTTGTTGCAGGCACTGTTAGTTTGATGGTAAAATAATTAGTTGAGGAGCTACAAGGGGACAACTCTTCGACACGACTAAATGTTCGTGCTAGAGCCTCTGTTGTCTGTGTGTGTGGATCTGGCACGATCATGTTCGAAACACTCAAAATATCGTGTTATTTTTTAAATAGCTTTAGAATTACGGCGCGATGTTTCCTAATGAGAATTGATCTATTATTCGGTATCGTTTATTTATAAGTAATGAAAGACTAAACTTCATAATTGCGCTTAGGATTTTCAAAACTGTTTCTGTTTGCAGTGGGTCGGTCGCACGTCGGACGGTGGTACCATCGCGATGTCCAACTATCGTCTGCACCTTCAGCCGCGGCGGAGAAGCGGGCCCGGCGCATCGGTGCCGCTGAGGCTGATCGACGCCCTGGAGATCCGCGACCTCCTCTGCCTCATCATACTGTGCAAACATGGCCGTCAACTCAAGTGAGTATCGTCATATGGACGCGTCTTTAGATCTTTGACATTCACTTTCACACACTCTCGCAGGCCGTAAAACGTCGTCCTAATACAACGCGTATGCGCCAAGCGACCGAACTTAGTGCGTGCGATCAAAGATGGATAAAAAGTGCCCTAATATTTTTTTTTAAATAGTCTTTATCCTAAGACCTAAATACATGTTTGAACGCACGTTCTTACGTACTAAGTTTATACCCACATAAACGGCGGCGGTGTTACCTATTTTACCAATGAACACTGAGAATTTTGTACCACTTTTAATGAAATATCTAATTGTAATTATTCATTTAAATTCTATGCTTTCGATATCGGAGAAGTGGTGATAGTTAAAAAGTTATTAAAATACATTTGAAGGAATTCTATTGGACCGCTAATGATACGATTTGACAAATTGTTGGATATTTATTGGAAATATTGACAATCCCGTTGGCGCAATGGGCAGTAACCCTGCCTTTCGCTGCGTAGGTCGTGGGTTCGATTCCCGTCTCTAGTCTGGGTTTATTATCCATATATATGTATTTATATATTTACAAAAAAATATTTGTGTATAACAGGCGGCTGTTACCTATAACACAGGCATTTAAGTTGTCTACCTTAGGAACAGACGTCCGAATGTCATATAGTCGAAAACAATTTTTAAAAAATGATACATGACATCCAATGGAATGCGGATTTGTTAAGATTAACATCTCAAGAGATCAATATTACTTACTGGCATTTATGGGCGCCGAATTCTCACCCTTTTAGTTCTGTTTGTTGTACATTTCACGTTTCACTCTGTTTGCATCGTATCCCTAAACGCGCTGAGGCATTCGATTTTTATACGACCTAGAGATCGCTATTTCGGCCACAAACCTTGACATTTGCGAACCATAATATGCTTATTTAAAACTCTATGAAAAAAAGTTAATCGTTTGCACAATGACATTGTTTGTACATACAAACGGTCGCCATGACTTCGCTTTGACGCTATCTCATAAAATGTATACACGTGCGTGTAAAACGTTTGGCATTGGTGTGTGTGTGGATTTTTTTAAATAATTTAATATGTTTAGAAGGCATATTTTATAAAAATATTAACATTCGCACACCCTTCTCTATATAAATTATAATTGTGCCAAAATTCGTACTCCACCGTCCGTGCAATTTATGTAACGTTTCGAAAGTTTTTGCTTTACGTATTAATATATAGATGAGAGATTTTAAAAGAGTAAATACAAAAATAATACCCGATTGAATTTATTGTTTGCTCTTCTCGGATCAAAGCACGGCGAACCCCTTGTAAACGTAGCTATTAGGTCGAACTTTTATCACTGACATATCATACAGCTAGCTGTGCCCGCGACTTCATCCGAGTAAAATTAGGTAAAAATATAGATTTACTTTTAGTGTGATGATGTATAGCTTATATTCTCGATATTATAGCCCCGATAAATGGGCTATCTAAGCCCTCATTCGCACGAGAGTTAAAAAAGTGTTGCGTTAAAAGCTGGGCATTGGCGGTTTTTCTGAGTCGTCAGTACGAAAATATACCGTGTATGTATTTGCATAGCGTTGAAAATAGAACATCGCTCGATAAAAAAACGTCGCCTCATAAAAGCCTGTTTTTTCTGTATTTTTAATCATACTTCACCTTTCTTTATTTGCTGTTAAACCTTTCCGATATAAAGCGAACAAAACAAAATAGACCGAATTCAATTGGGTCCAACCGTTTTCGAATTTTAGCGAGACTAATGTACAACAATAATTGGTTTCAAAATCGAATGCCGTAGCGCGTAACACCGTAACCAAGAGTTCACACCATTAACTGACCGCTCACCTCATACAATTGTGTCGTCATGTGCTTACTATTATTGTTTGCAGTACTTTTGAAAGTACAGAGTATGTGAGCGAGACCAAGTGCACTCTGCAGGGCGTTGAGAGCCGCATGAATGTGTTCAGTGTCAACACGGTGACCAACTCACACAGTACAAAGTGAGTGTCTTGTCTCTATCACACTATCACCGAACCAAAAAGTGTCTTTGTAAAAACTGCGAGTCGCTAAGTGTTTTGTCTCTATCACACTATTTGTGATCACACATTATTTGGCCCACATCGAAGCCCTAAAGTCCACAACCGGTGCGTGCGTTTGCTAGGTATTTCTTGCCCCGCACTATACGCCTGTGGTATCAGTTGCTTGTTTCCGTTTCCGAGTCAATACCACGTAGGGACCTTCAAGAAATGAGCATACTCAATCCTCAAAGGTCTGCAACGCATCTGCGAACCCTTTGGTGTTGCAGTTTTCAATGGGCCTATGTACATGAAAAACTACCGTGGACTACCGACGTAATCAATCAGGTTAACCGCCTGTCCATTTACCCTTTGCTTATTAAAAAAAAAATTATAGAATAGTAACTTCACACATCTTAAAGTGGATATGAAAAAAATAGATATTATTAAATTTGACTTTGAATAATAATTAGTACATGTTGATGGAGATACCAATCTGTAAAGGTCAAATTAAAGTCATATTTCATCATATGAATTAAGAATGAGCGTACTTATGTATTAAAGGCCCACAATGTGCCTGCTTTATGCACCATAGACGTGCTTTATAGATTGACTCTTGTATAATAGATGATTTTTTTTTAAGCCATACACGAATTTTATAATTATTGTCACTAATATTTCACATGAGCACGTGTGGCATGGTGTGTATAAATTTTATTTCTAATGTATTCCAAATTCAAATCTAGAGCAAAAGTTATTAATTTTAACTATTATAAGAAAGTAACCACAGAATTTTGTTTCGTACGTTCTGAAAAGAGATTATTGGGTAATCCTCTCGGTAAATAAACTTAACAATAATTACGTTTATTTACCATAATTACGTTTTAGTTCATTATAATATTTAGTTCTCAATTAATGTAACGAATAAACAGTTAGTTAGTAGAAAACATAATTACTCCATTTATTTTTTATGTAAACTAGTCTTTCAATGAATATCGGTAAAACAATATAGATAATTTTGTGATGTTTTATTAATATAGTTGAATGTATAATTATGGGAATTGATAAAGCTTCTAGTATAATATCTTTTAAGTCGACAACTTTATTACAAGGAGTATTACTTAAGGTGCCATCCATTAACCACGTGATGCTTGAAAGGGGGGGATTTGATAATAATCACGAATTATCACAAGGGGGAAGGGGTAGAGCAAGATAACACGTGCACTTACTTTTTCGTCAAACGCGCGCTTCCTATACCGAAAAGCGGTGAAAGCAACCTGCAACCATTCTGTATTATCTTAAAATTCTAGTAAAAGATCAATTTAATAATGGACGGCCCCAAAGTATTATCCTTAAAAAAATGTAGGTACCTACTTACTTATAACAATTAACTCTCACGGGTGCTTGTAAAAATACTCACGAAAAAATAATTTTTAACTTTGACTTTGTTCTTAATAATTACATAATATTAAATCATATGCACATGATATAAGCGATTTAAAGATTGTCACTGTGTCTGTCACTGTGTGTGTCAAGTGTTGACGATAGAGCAAGGCCTCGATAAAAATGCGCCAACTCGCGTTTCCCACGTGTGACGAATGCGCGTAGGCGTATGGTTGGGGACCTTATTTTATATACATGATATATAAACGTGTATATAAATCTACAATTACGCATAACTTCGCTATTTATACAACAAGTATTGTGCTGTAAAAGAGAAAAATCGGCTCGACTGTCTTCTAATACATAAAGTTAGATTTTCTCTCTGAATACCAAAGCGATTGAATCCACAGTTCTAATCACACAATCGCACATCTTTCTAAAAGTAATATTGGTTTTTTTTTTAAAGATGTTTTTACTTATAAATAAAATGAAGTGTCCTTCGATGATTTCCAAATAGCTATTTTTATCTTTTAATAATTCAATAAAACTAAAACAAAACCTTTTTTTTACAAAATATCATGAATGACAAATGTATCAAAATTTAAATAATTTTGGCTTCGCAAACGGCATTGTTTTTACGTTCTTCCGTCGTTTACGAGGTGCAGAGCTGTCTAGGGGTTGGCTGGTGTTTGAACAAGCGATTCTCGTCGCCGGGTCCGTTTGCACAACTCCTTAGCGCATTCGCTATAAATTAATCCCTAGATTCTCAAACAATCGTTATTTAACTACCCACAAAAACGCGGTCGTTAGCGTTATTATACCTGTTGCGGGAAAATCCCCTAGTTTGTTGCGTATGCCTAAGATTATAATGCCGTGGGAATTTGGGATACTTTTGTTTTGCGTAATTTGTTATAAATTAGATATTAAAATCTAACTATATCTCTTTAGGTATTAAGTTTAATTTAAGAACATTGTAGTACATTAAATAATATGTGCGTAAGACAATCATTTGCAGTGCGTTGTGCGATGTGATAAATCACCACATCGCATAATACATTGCAATGATTGTCTTACGTACCTTTTATTTAATGTCTTAAATAGTTTGTGACAAAATCCGGAATGAGGAGATCCGCAGACGAACTAAAGTTGCCAAATATTGATCTCAAAATTTGCAGAATGAGGCAATGGGCAGGCGACATAGCCCGAAGAACGGATAACCGATGGGGAGCGAGGTTCTGGGATGGCGTCCTCGAACTGGTGGACGACGACCTGGAAGACCTGCTACAAGGTGTAACGACCATATAGTTAAGGTAGCGGGAAGCAGTCGGATATCATTGGCACAAAATCGATGTGGAAGTCAATGGAGGATGCTGATCATTTGTAGCGCGCGTACTCGCTTCATAAGTAACATTTTAATTGATGATAGCCTCAGTCCAGTGTTTGAGTCATGTCTTTCTAGTGTAGAAAGTAAGGGTACCAGGCGTTGGGAATATTCAGGACTATACCTTGAGAAAAAAGCATTCTTATTTTTAAAGTCCGTCAAAGCATATACCGGATTAATCGTATTTAAGACTAGCTGTAACCCGCTTATAAATTATTTGTATCTAACGCTAATTATTTAGCTAAAAGCTAGTAAAATTTTTAGCTAAATATTTAAAACTAAAGTTGCCTATGTTACTCCTTGTAAATTTAGCTATCTACCTATAAAGTCCCATCCAAATCGGTGCGGCCGGAGAGAGATTACCCGGAAGAAACAGACAGACAACAATGTTTTAAATTGTGTTTATACTATAGGTACCGTGTATATAGTCATATGCAATTAGTAAAAAAATCATCCATGTTACAAATCCCTTCAATTTTATTTATATGCATAGATTCTTCAAACAGTCAGAGCTGTCTATAATGAATAATCTCTTGGTGACATCTTGAATCATACAAAAGGACCTACTTAGAAATTACATAAGTAAGGAAAATCTAATAAAAACACCAATGTATATAAGGAAAGAGGAAAAGAAGATATCTGGAATTTAAATCCGGTTACTTCAGACAACTTTCTTACTACGTGCGTCTACACCAGCCTTTTTAGGATTCCGTAGAACGTAGAACCTACGAGGAACCAATATAATTTCGCTCTGCCCGTCTGTACATCCTATTGAACTCATTTAACAAATACCTTTATATACGGAACCCTTTTATATAAGCATGTCTTTACACGCTCTTAGCCACTTTTTATATTTATTATAAGTCAACTGTTCATAGAAATGTTTTAAATGTTTATTACTCCATTATTATTCCGTCTAGGTGGATTATATTATTAAGCCTTAATTATTTTAATATAAAAGAACAATTATCAATACAAAATATCAAAATATTTGTGAAAAAATTAACAAATCATAATTTGTGCGACAAACGCCAAAAGTTTCTGTCAGAAATGGCGACGATAATAGGCCGGGGCTTTAAGCAAATTTGTTTGGTCATATTCTTTAACAACTTCAAAAATGGAGTAGGTTCTCAATTCGAATATATTTTTTTGTTTATTAACTCAGAACTTTCATCTGGGTGAACCGATTTCGATTATTCTTTTTTATTTGAAATCTGGAGCTTCCCGTGTGGTCCCACTTCAATTTGGTCCAGTCCTGATAACTTGAAATCTTTTCTTTTTTTTTCTATAAAATTAAATATTATTGATCAAATATATTCAAAAACAGATTCTAACCATCTAGTCAGAAGGACTAAGTCTTCAACTTAATCAAATAATTTACGTCCGCCCGTTTGATCTGCTTCCTGCGGTGATGTGTATTAAAGTGATTAATTATCGTGTGACATAGTTTATTCAACTTCCTGTTTCTATCAACTGTCATTTTAATTGCTTGTCTTTATTGAAATTATATTTTTTACCTTAAAGATACACACGCTTAATTATTACCAAAACACTTATTAACAACTGCTACTCTTATGTTCGTAACGTATATAATTAAGGCCATAAAAAAATTCCAGTATTTTCTAATTTTTTTTTCTTTAGATGAAAACAGAATTGCTAAGAGTCATAATAACAATGCTAAAAGACTTAATGCAAACTTTGAAAACCGTACTTTATAGTTCAAGAAAAAATTGTATTGACAATCGAATTTATATTGTAAGCTATCCAGCTTACAATGAAGGTTTATATTTCAGATGAGGGTTTATTTTTTTATTATAACTACCCTCGATATGCCCGATCACCTAAATTATTAAAACGCTCGAAGATGCTTTGCCATCATTTTATAAATGAGTATGCTCTTTTCATAAAGGTATTGAAAATGTTCTGTTTCTTTACGACTGTTTTTTTTTCTTTTTTTTTTTTTTTTTTTTTAACGTGAGGAAATCCGGAACGGATACCCGTCGCCACAGGGGCCGACGACGGGTTATAACTGTAATAAAAAATATTAATGAATTTTTAACTAAAAAAAGTGCTAAATTCAGTGATTTTGTTAAATTTTGAAGGCTTTTTTGTGGATATTCCTAATTATTTTCCTAAAACTGAAGAAGCCTCCCTGTAACGTCAGCTAATTATCAGTGAAAGTGTCGTTGAAATCGGCTTCCGCCGGTTTGGAGATTGTCCGGAACAAACAGAAAGGTGTATCCAGAAAACTGAACCAAAATTGCAAAATTTAGTTTTTCTTTGATCCATAAACTAAGATCTAATTGTTTTATAAATTTTAAACTTCTATGCCTTAGAATATTGATGATTGGTCAGTCAATGAGTGACAAAAATAAAAAACTGACTAGTTATAGTGTATAAAGTACTGGATCAAATTGAATGAAATTTGAAATATAACGTGTTTATACAATGCCTGCTTGGTTACTTCAATTTTATTATTACGTGTAGATTAACAAGGGGCAAACTGCCAGGCGGTTCAGCTTTAAGAGTTTATTTTACGCTTGCCAAGACACGGTCTCCACTTATTAACTCCTTTTTCTTCTCAACCTTTCTATCTTTATGTATAAAAATGAATACAAGCCTTTTTCATTGTCACCCTATTACCTTAAGTCCGCTGGATTGACTTAGATGAAATTATGGAAGTATTTTCCAAGGGGTTCGTAGATGGTTTGCACAGGGATGGACGCGATACCTAGGTAGCGTCGCTGAATATACCCAAATTAGGTACGACATTTCTCGCTATAACTCATAATCGGCTGCGCCGTTTTGATTTGTGTTTCTTGGTTTATTCGCATAATTTTAGAAAAGGATTTAAAGGAAAGAAAGTAAAACTCAAAGGAAAAATAACAAAGTGTAGAGTTAGTCGCTACTTCGGAATACTTCCAATAGATGGCGTTAGTACTGGACTTTACGTCTGACAGTCTAGTTAACCAAGAAAGTGTTTTACCATTTTGACAGTTCCTACTTAAAAAAAAATGGTAGGGGCTATTGTTAGAAATTAACGTAATGCATAACAAGCAAAAATTAGCTTTTTTACTAATTGAAGTGCAAACGACAATCGACCTTAAGGGTCATACATCAATTACGTCACACCAATTTTATGATTTTTTAACCCCCCCTCCCCCCCGGTTATTGTCACACTTTCGAACTCCCCTTCCCCTTTTAAAAGAGAAATAATTTAAAGAAAACGGCAAATTAATTTATTTTATTACAATATTTAAATTTTGATATGTGACGTCACAATGCTGTTGACCACCCCCCCTGTACCGCTCGTCACACAATGTCACATTTTGCCCTCCTATTAACGTGTGACGTAATTTATGGTTGATCCCTTAGCGTGGCAAACCAATTTCTTGGTCGACCATCCATCGTTCAAGTCCGCTTGGGGCCGCTCGAGTTTCTTATAATAATTTTGTAAACACACCTGGAAGCTGAACATCTCCGTCATGATCACAAAAGGTAAGGGCTGGAGTCCGGCTGCGTCGGCGAAGATGCAAACGCACAACGCTGTTATGGGCACCCATCCAGGAAGGGCGTAACCCGCACTCTGTAGGTAAAACCATGTGCCTAGTAGACACATGCTGAAGCCGGCTGTAGCGCTGGTAACCGCGAGTAATGGCTGTAGATGAAATGGGATATATAGACTTAATTCCGGCCCGTTCAGCAGTGACCCTGCCTTCCGCTCCGGGGGTCATGGGTTAGATTCCCGCCTCGAGTCTGGGTGTATTTATCCATATGTATGTATTTATATATTTCTATAAAAAAATTGTCTATAGCAGGCAGCTGTTACCTAAAACACAGGCATTAAGTTGCCTACCTTAGGAACAGACGTTCGTGTGTCATATAGTCCTGTATATATTTGATAATTATAGTGGCAACCTGCGACGTCGCCCGCGTGAATTACATCTCTTATAAAGCGTTATTCCGGCCTAGTACTAGGGACCGCTTAAATTGCAGAGGATGTGACTGTGAGGGGGGATATAAGAAAATCAGTAAGAATTAATTATTATTCCTGAAAGAATACAAACTCTTTGCTGACTTTTTTCCTACATCCATTACTCCTTCACTCCTTCCTTAGGCCACGACCTCTGTCATTTTTTTATATATTATTGTATAGAGTGATGTAAACGTCATTATTGAATATATAATTGTGTAATATAATGAAGATTTTATTTCAGTTTATATGTTTGTAACGTTCTACTGTGAAGTTGAGAATTCGGAGTTAAAACGATATACATGGGAGGTGTCGACTTACGCAACAAAAAAACAATAACAATGAATATTAACTTAACATACTACATACAATAAAGTTTGCAAGGGCGGTCTTATCGCTTTGGGCGATCTCTCACAGGTAAAGAAAGGCACGACAGGACATGAAATTTTTGGAACAAACAGTGATGCAAAAAGTAATTAGTTAGTGCGGTTTTATATTCATCGCGAATGACCGTCTAAATTAAGTGCTCTTTACGTAAATTCAAATCTATTCATATAAAAATGGCCAAGAGCGTGTCAAGATACGCTTGTGTAGAAGGGTTCCGTATCTTATACGCTATAAACGTATTTGTTAAATAACTTCATAAGTTGTTGTCCGATTTCGTTCAAAATAATTTTCCTTATGAGTTCTTAGCATGTTCTATCAACATGGAAAGTTTCAAGTCTCTACGTCTAATAGTTTGGAAATGCTAGGGCCCCCCTCTAGCATTTCCAAACTATTATATAAACCTTACGGACAGACAGACGGCTAGAGTGAAATTATAAGGGTTTCTTGCAGTACTACGGAACCCTAAAAAGCGACCGATCACCTAACACAAAATCTCAAAAAACGCGAGACGTACAAGGATGAAATTTGGGAACGAAGTAAAGGTTTCTAGTAGCCATCCGATAATAAAGGATTAAGGAAGTTAAAGAGTTTACGCAATGTTACCCCAAGTGCCATCTGCATCAATTTAGCGGAGAACCTAGTGGTCTTGGTACCGGCTTCAGCACATCAGTAAGTGTCTACTAAATCGTATGAAAGTACTATTTATTTTATGCTTTTTAGTTCCTCGCCCTTATGTTTTTGAAGTCGGTTTTCATTTTATTTAAAAATAATTTATTATTATAAATTATAGCTGCACATATAAAATACAGCACAAGTATTCGTCAAAATGAGCATATTTTTATAAAAAGTGAACCTTATAATTTCAGCCCGTTGTGCGTCTCAGCAAATATATTAAGAATAAACTTCATAGCGCTGTAGAAAATGTGAAAGCTGAGTGCAAAATGATTACATTTCACGTTCAGGAGTGCGCTAACGAGGTTATAAGCACCTCTCACTTGAATTACGTCTATGTAGGAATATGGGAGCCGTTTCATTGGTTGGGTTCACCGGTCCCTGTGTGTTATTGAATTTATTTATTTCCCTTTCATATCTTTATATGTATAAAATCAATCGTTCGTTAGTCTCTAATTACACTAAAACCGGAAAACCGCCAGGCCGGATTACATTCCGTTCGTTTTGTATTATTCCCTTTTCATTTGAAAATACTTTAAAATATCAGACAGGTACTTATTTGTACGAGTATAAATGTATGTTACATGCCATATATGACACCTAAGCCCCCTAATTTAATAAATAAATCTTCTTTTACAGGTAGATTCTATAGCTTTTTAGGGCTTTACCCCGGTGTAGTACCAAAGTGCGCATAAATTGCAGATGTGGCTGAGGTAAAGTTAGGGTGACGTCAGATGGTAGTCTGACGTCATCCCCGTATTCCCCAGAATCTCTACAATCTCGCGACTAATATCATTCAGTAATATTAATCGAGACCTACTGTTTTACATGCCTTCCGAATCATGGAAGAGGTCGTCGGATATTTGAAAACCAGTGTTAGAATAGGTCACCCATCTGAAACCTGATTGCGGTAAGAACTACTTAACCTAGCGATCGACTCAAATGCCGATCTCCTCTTTAATTGAATAAAGAAATTAAAATGTAAAAAATCCTACATTGGCGTGTGGAACTCTAAAATGGGAGCAATGTTGACTTTTCACGGTCGATAGTACGCCGGGCGGTAAGCATCAGAGTCTATTTGTAAAAGAATATTACGAGAGGTACTCGACAGAGCATTACAAGTGGTACCTATTTCCTGCACTAGTGAGAAAATAGTATAAAACTGATATTACGTAAAATGTAATGTACCGAAACATAAAAAACATGTTTTCATGACGTATAGCTGTATAATTAAACAAACTAGACATCGCCGGCTGGCGTTATTAGGCCATAATTGTTTAGATATACTTACCCTTTGCTTATGTACAGCTATGTTTAAAAAAAATGTTTTAATTACATCTACATTTGACAATTTAATCACATGAAATTTCATAATTAACAAAATATGTATTTTTATTTTGTCGTGGTTGTCATGTCCACGCTTCGACATCATGCTATAATAAAATGTTATAAATGTGTGTGTAAATCGTTTGAAATTTGTGTGTGTGACGTTATATTTTAATAATTTCATACGTTCATAAGTGCATATTCTACAATAATAATAGCATTCGCACATCCGCCTTTATTTATATGTATAATTGTGCTCAATTTAATACTCTGGAGAAGTATCAATATCCGCGCAATTTTCGAACATTGGTACCGAAAGTTTATATAGATATACATATGTAGTTTTGTTTTTTTTAATTTAATGGTATATAATAGCTTTATTTGTATTACATAAGAATAGTGGTGCTTCTAATTAAATAGGTACCTACAAACTGGACAGTGGATGACGTATAAGATGACTTTGTTTTTGTTATTTCGGAATATTTATCTATCTTTAATACTCAAGGTTATTTCTGCGATACAAATTTTCTATTTGTTTATTTAGCTTTTCTCTAAAATAGATATTTGACGACATTCCAGACTAGACTGTCGATACCACTGGGCTATTTTTGCACCCCCTTCTAGGTCAATTTTCACGCTTAGTCTGAGGGCAAACGGGAATACAAGGCGTATAAAAACTATTCCTAGTATAGTTTTTAGTCTTCTTAATATACCTAACGTTTTATTCCGGTCCAATACCAGCCTTCGCCTAAGCCTTTGTTCAAACAAGGCGGGAACCACGCGGTTTCAAAATCGCGTGGGAACCGCATGGTTCTTATTTATATAGACCGCTTTATAATCGCTGCCGTCAGAACACTCACAATTTGGCGATGTGAAAACCGCACGATAAAATCGTGTGGTTCCCGCCAAGGATGTCCGTCCGTCCCGCAGAGGATGTGCCTTTGGAGCGAGTAAAATGGCGGACTGCCGTTTAACGTCATCCCCGGATTCCCCACAATCTCTCCAATCTCACGACTAATATCACTTAGTGAGACTAATCGGGATTCACTGTTTTATGTGCCTTCCGAATCACGGAGTAGGTCGGATATTGGGAAAACGAGTATGACAATCGGTCACCCATCCAACACCCGGCCGCGGTTAGAACTGCTTAACCTAACGATCGCCTCAAATGTCGGCCACTGATTAAGCTACGACGCAGCTGGGTTTGAAATGAAAGTACTCGTAGTAATTGTAAAAAAATATTTATTACAAAATCACAGACATCGAACGCTTTAAAATTATCTAGAAACCTGTATCCTTTACAAAAAACATAGATATAAAATATTTAGCCCTAGTAAAGAACATCTGAGATATACAAAACGCCGTGTTATATATTGCAAAAACAGATACAGGGTGTCTCACAAATCGACGTTAACCCGATTATTAGTAAAATAAAAATAAAAAAATCGAAATTTATATTTCAACAAACTTTACCGTAAAAAATGTACTATGCCAATATGGCAATGAAATTATAAAAGTAGCAATTTCTTCTAAACTGAAGCAGTTGACCTTTAGTTTTAGACTAGGATGTTCAGAAATATCACTAAATAATAATATTAAATATATACTGGACTATATGACACACGGACGTCAGTTCCTAAGGCAGACAACTTAGTGCTTGCGTTATAGGTAATAGACGCCTGTTACACACATTTTTTTCTGCAAATATATAAATATATACATATAAATAATACACCCAGAGTCGACGCGGGATTCGAACCCACGACCCCGGAGCGGATGGCAGGGTCACTGTCCACTGCGCCAACGGGCCAGTCACAACTGAAGATTACGTATCAAAGAAAATCGTTGAAAAGTTAAGCTTTGAAAACACTGTCACAGGGGAATTAATTTACGCCTCTTTAGAGTTCCGTAGTCAAGGGTATAAGGGTTACTTGTAGTCAAGTAACCCTTATATTTATTTATTATTAAAATTAAATCTATCTAAACAGGTTTAATTAATTCGATAGTTAAGTTAACTAAAACAACTAACAATTAAACATAAACAAAAAAGAACTAGAGCCTCTATAGCTCAATGGTATGGACCGACATCCGCAAGGTACCCGGTTCAAACCCCACCGTTGGGGTATTGTCGCACCCACTCCTAATACAAGCTTTTAAATGCTTAGTTGGAGGGGAAAAGGGAATATTAGAGATACCTAAAAAGCATTCCTAATATTCATTAAAAAAAAATAAAAAAATAAAAAAAATAATAAAAAACTTCAATTTTTAACAATTAATATTCAGACTTACCTAAAATATACAGTGTAAGTTTTATGAAATCGCTCAAGTAACATTGGAATAAATCCAGCTGCTCGGCAACCGCGCTGAGTGTATGGATGGCTCGCGTGATTGGTGCTTTCTGCACTAGGCAGGTGCGACCGCTCGGTTGTACCAGAAGCGGAGGTTGTTTCTCTGCGCGCCACGCTTACGTTAGGAACACATATTTTTAATTGGCTGTGCACTTTGCCCCTTACCACTTCAAATAAGTGCTTCCTTAAGGACAACTCTCTACGAACCTCTAGTTTATTACATCCTACCATACCCATGACGAATTGAGAGGGATTGAGTAGAGGGTAACCCGGATATACTCTGTATATTTTACTGTCGTGTCGATGGCGTATCAAACAGTTCCGTCCCAAAACTCAGCCATTTATATATAGTACATTATACATTAATAGTTCACTTAATAATCATAACTACTTATATTTCAGCACCGCTGAGTTTTATCACAAAATTAATCAATCCTTCTTTTTATTAATTTTTATTAACATTCATATATTATATTCAACATAGTAAGAGGGTTAGCAATGCTTAGGAACATTTTTCATTAAATGGCTGGTTCTTAGGTATAATATTCTGTGTTCCAAGTAATTGTTGCGCCTCAGAGTGGTAGCTTATTTTACTGTGCAACCCCCTTTCTATGGGTAAAAATTGTTCTTATAATTTTGAGTATTAAAATGCAACCAAAAAAAGCACAGCCTCACTAGCTCAACTGTAGTACATGTGGATTAATGTCCACAAGGTACCTGGTTTGAACCCTGATGGTGCTGGGGTATTCGCACCCTATTCTGAAACGCGCTTTTAATTTAAGCTGAGTAGATGAGAAAAAGGGAATATAAGACATCCTAAAATATATTTCTATATATTTTACAAAAGAAAATAACAAAAAATATTTAAAAAAAAAATCATATTACGACACTTTAATTTTATTTATAACTATAGACTAACTGTAATCCGCGAAATCAGTAATTTTCGAAAATGAATTTTGAGGGCTATTACTTTTTTTGTCCGAAACCAAATTATTAGCTAAAACTTTGCATTTAGCTAATAAATCAACAATAATTTCATTTCAAATTTATTATCTGTTACCATACACTTGCTAAATTTTAATGTTTATTTCATTTACAGGCATTTCATGAATTGAAACCTGAATTTATATTTTCCTCCATCTTGAATATTAATGTACTCATAATTTATTTCCAATAGTACTCAAACTAGTTCTTAATTAATATTATAATATGATTAAATCATGTATTGGGCGTAGGTGTGTTTTGTGACGCGAAAGTCTCCTCTTTCCATTTTGCTCTTGTATGAGTTATTCTGTACCAAAATAGTAGAACAAGTTTACTTGAGCGCGTACAGTCTAATAATGCACGTTCCTCCAGTAAATTCCATTATTTTAAAGTGTGAAAGTAGATAATTAATTGCAAAGCTTGCTTGTGTGTCCGCAGTTATTAAGCCAGTGATATTGACGAGCTCGCGTGTATTGCGACCACACACATACTTTGGGGGCGGCGTACATTTTTAGCCTGAACGCACTGTACTATTGTAATTTTTTTGGAAATGAACATTTATATAAAGCAATTTGTTTCCAGGTTGTGCCCCCGGCAACGTAGCCGAGTCTGTAGTGTTGGAGCGGGAGGCCGAGTCGACGCTCACGTTCGCCGAGGGCGCCAACCGCGCCTACGCGGGCCACATGACGCTCAAGTTCTCCCCGGACGCCACCAGCACCATGCAGCACCACAAGCACTACTGCCTGGAAGTCTCCGACAACTGCTCTCCCACCGTCGATCATTGTATTATAAGGAGCGCCAGCGTTGTGTGGTTTATAATATGCAATATAACGATGTTTTTATAATATATTTTGTTACAAAATTAAATAAAAAAAAAAAAAAAATTAACGTGCTGTACAACATGACATTATAAATATCTGACTTGTTCGTTGGCGTAAATGGCAGTGACTCTGTCTTTCGCTTTGGAGGTTTTGGGTTGGATTCCCGCCTCGAGCCCGATTTACTTATATATTTCTATATTTCTACAAGAAAAAAACATTTCTATATAAGTCGTCTGTACCCATAACACAGGCATTAAGTTGTATACCTTAGGAACAGGCGTCCATGTGTTATATAGTCCTATATATTTATTTTCTGTTATTTAAACAGATAACTTGTTAAGGATTGAAATAAAGCAACTTATTAAGTTATAACTCCGCCTAAATATTCTTAATGATTAAGTCTTTATTTAAAAAGCGTAAAAATGTTTCTCCACCCTATACACATTAACTATAAACGCTATACATTATTGGAATTCCTTGCCTTTTAAATGTCATACAATTTCGTTCATGCGCGCTGTGTATAAAACCACTTGAAATTACAATCTCTCCATTCTATATAAAATAACCTGTTTATTAACCTTGTATTACGTTTATTAATCTTTGTTGTGCTTTAGTTATTGTCTCATCGTATCTTATTTTTGAATCGTATTCTACTTACGAATTAATAAATAATAATAATAATAAATAACGTTTATTTGGCCAAAATATACATTTCACTTAATCAAAGCAATATTGGCCCCCAAACTAGGATTCCCTGTATCTTGAGGGCCGCCTTCCTATGAGAATTATTCTATATTTGTATAATTAAGGTCATTAACGTTACAAATTTAGAAACTATAGCTAAAAGTATATAATATATAGATGTGTTTGTGTGTGTGTGTGTGTGTGTGTATGTGTGTAAATATAGGGAAAATGTTTCAATTTAATGAATGAAATTGTTTAAATTTAATGTATAATTTTTAAAAGTTCTTCTGTTTCATCATAGTTAAAGTTGAGAAGCCAAGTTGTGAGTTTACTTTTAGATAAGTTATAGTTTAAATTATTACACATGAGTGTATATATTACTAAAGTGATTAAATAAATATATATAATAATAAATATATACAGGACTATATGACACACGGACGTTTGTTCCTAAGGTAGACAACTTAATGTCTGTGTTATAGGTAACACACGCTTGTTATACACAATTTTCTTTTGCACACATATATTAATACATACATATAGACATACAGATAATACACAAAACTCGAGGCGGGAATCGAACCCACGACCCCAACGCGAAACGGGCTAGGCACTAGCTGTATCCTGCGACAGTACGCGTGGGCCACCCTTATAACTTAGGACTTTAAAAAATTGTTTACGACCGTTTCTCAGACCAACCAAGTATTACAATTTTCATAATAATCGGTCAAGCCGTTTCGGAGGATTTCTTCAACAAACACCGGGACACGAGAATTTTATACATTAGATATAAATCTCATATACCTAAGACCGGGATAAACTACAAAACTCTCTCATTAAAAGATGAGAGAGATCTTAATGTTTGGCCCATATATATTTTTCAATTAAAAATTTTATATTGTGGACCACCGAAATTTTTTTAAACTCTTTTGTTTGTTAGGAAAAGAAAATGTTTACAGAGTCCAATATGAAATATACCTATAAAGTACTCTATAATATGAATCAGTATGTAAATTTAGTACGAGAAGCAAATTCAAACATTCCTTCAAATAAAATAAAGGCACAAATCTGATTGTTTGCTCGGCGATTTTCGTGTCATTCCCGTTATTAGCTTTTCAACGTTTTTGCGAACGTAAACGAATTGGACGACCCTCCACCCTCGACGCCGGGCTCTTTAAAAAGATTTGCTAACTCGTCGTCATTTCTATACTTATAAGTCCCTTCTAACTTTTAACATATACTAGACATCTATACATTTTTTATAGTAGAAGGGTATTAATACCAATGCTTTATTTTTGATGTCTAGTAGGATGAAATAAATTTACGAGAAATACGTTCGTGACTAGCGTTATCCCGGTCGAGAATCACACAGTGACCACAGGATGTAGTTGTGGGGAGTTAAGATGACCGACTGTCGTCTGCCGTCATCCCCGGAACCCCCACGATATCTACAATCTCACGACTAATATAACTCAGTGCCATTAATCGCGTCCCACTGTTTTACGTGCCTTCCGAAACACGGAGATTTGAAAGTCAGTTTTAGAATGGGTCACCCTGCACCCATCTTATTACTGGATCACGTCAAGAGCTATTTAACTTAGCGATCGAGTCAAATGATTAAGCTACAACCTCTTCCCACACACATTTTTAAACCGACTTTTAAAAAGGAGGAGATACTCAATACGTTGGAATTTTTATCTTCTAACTGATACTTTCAGTCAAGTCAAGAATTTAAAAATCCTTGAAAATAGTGATATCGCTTGCGATACCTCATTCGATCTGGAATGTTGTCTACAAAAATGTATCGGTACGTTTTCAGCACTTAAAAAAATCTGGAAGTCATAAAGAAAAAAAGATGAAGAAAAGAAAGTATTTAGTTTTCTGCAAATATCTTCCAAATTATAAGTAATTAAGAATTTTTAAAAAAGATACCTAAGGAGGAGATGATTTGCTAAAAGAAAGCCCCTTGCTAAAAACAAATTGGTCCTGCAAAAATCCCCATTCATTTAAAATAAAATAAAGAATTACCATTGAGCATCTACTATGACTACTACATATTATGTACGTACTTGTAATAATCAAACTCAGTAATCTAAAGTCAAATTGAAAAAAATCTCGTTAATAATACAACATTAATAAATTTTAACTTTGATAAATATCCTTTAAAAATGTAGAAATTAATTAAAAAAGCATTGATTACAAGTAAAATTGACATACCTTACCCGTGGCTGGTTCCCCAACGATAGTTATCTTAACACACTCAGTACTGTCATCTTCTTCAGTATCAGACATTTTTCACACTTTATTCACACCATCAAATGTTCAAACAAAATACTCAATACGCGTTTTCAATATCTCAGTGACATATAACTCATTTGAATAATTCAAGTTAAAAACAATAGTTTTGATACCTTTAGAATCCTACACCACATGTTTATGTATTCATCACTATGGTTACACTAAATAATCAATCAAATATAATATAGCTGTTGTAATGCTAATGCTGAAGACAGACATAGCTTCATTTCAATGATCATGTTGTGTGGCCAGGAACTTTGTATAGTTTCACAAAGTTCTGTATTACTTTGTAGTCTTCAAAGACAAAAATGTACAAACACTTTGAGCTATGTCTGACTCTGATATAAGGAAAGTATATTAGTCTATACATATAATTGAAATGTTTGTTTCTAACATAAAAATTATTTTTTTTTACAAATTGCATATGACTATACATATATATACGATACTTACAGCAAAAAGGCAAATTAAAACATTTTTGTCAATCTGTTTGTTCTGGAAAATCTCCAAAATAGTTGGACTAATTGTCTGGGATTGTCACTGGTAGATAGCAGATTTTAAAAGGAATAACATAGAATACTTTGTTTTAATCAAATAATTAGGATTCAGCATAAATAAATAACTACCTTCAAAACTTAACGAAATCACTGAATGCATGTTACAGCACTTTGTTATAGCACTTAAAAAAATGGTGGTGCCATCAAGTTCAACAATACTTACTTCGTCGGAGGGCATTCTGTGCATCATTGGTCATTGCGTCAGCTTCATCAAGTATAATGAGTTTCGGGCCCGCTTTGAATATTGTTCTTGTAGAAGCAAAACTCATAATCTGACCTCTAACAATACCGATGCCTCTATCATCAGACGCATTTAATTCTAGTACCTGCAACAAAATAACAATCAATTTATTTAAAGACTAGCTGTACCCGCGACTTCATCTCTTCCCTTTTGACCCTATCCAAAACATTGCGAGAGCTGTTAGGCCTCTGGCCTCATATAAGTGACCTTTCATTTTTATATACAAGGTGACTGATGAGACGCTTATGATACTCAAGGACCTAGTATTTGATGATCATATATGACAGACTTGACTGAACATTTCATTGTTGACACACACACACACACACACACACACACACACACACACACACACACACACATACATAGAGAGAGAGAGAGAGAGTGAGAGAGAGACACGCACGCACGCGCATACCATTATATAGCACTACTCCAGTTAGTTTAAGTTTCCTTTTATAAAAGGACCTGAGAGAATTTTTATTTAAAAAATAAAATAAAAGATATAGAATAAAAGATATAGGTGTGTTTCCTGTAATGATTTATTTGTTCACAATTCAATAAGTATAAAAGCACTTAAAAAATATTTAAATTTATAAGATGTATTATACACCTAAAATTCTAGCTTAACCAGTCTAATTTACGAACTTGTTTGGACGCCAAATACACAGGTGTCCGTTGTTTACGCGACTTGTAAAATTCCCAAGAATTAAAACACTGAAGGTGAGATTATATTACGAATATACCACCAGTACAAAAATCGATTTAATAGAATTTATGATAATATGAGAAAAATATTTTTGTATGTAAACATTTTTTAATTAACCAATTTGAATTTATTACAAACATCTTTTTGTATTTTACATCAATCAAGTTTGTTTTTTTAATTACAACGGGCAAACGGACAGACGGTTCACCTAAGTGACTTATGCCGGAGCCAGACATAGCTGAAAGTGTTTGAACATTTTTGTCTTTGAAGACTACAAAGTACTACATAACTTGTGAAACTACATAATGTCCCCGGCCACACTACACGGTCATTGATATGATTTTTCAAATGAACCTATATCTGGCTTCGGCATTAGAAGAAGTACTTTTTGTTGTCTATGGGAGTCCACAGGCTGTCAATAATAATAATGAGATGAATCGCCAGCACGTTTATCTGTTTACACATTAAAAAATAAAGGTTTATCTATGAATACAATCATTGTATTAAAACCGTCACCGAGGGTACCCTGCGGTGACGGTTTTAATACAAAATTTGTTGACCAAAAAATATGAAGGGGAAAAAAAATCTATTCTGTTACAATGTTAAAAAATATTAAAAAAAAATAAAGGTAAACATTTTTTATGATTTTATACAATGATGTTCAATGTATACCATCAGACCGCAAGCCTCTTGTCACAAAAAAAATTGACCAAAAAAGTAAGCAAAAAAGGTTAACTATTAAAAAAAAATGTATGCAGAATAATCAATGAACGAGAACGTAACCTCGCGCAGAGCGAGCGAGCCATACAAACAAAATTGGGAGGTACTTTATTTTGGCAAGGATTGTGATGGCCAGTTGGTACAACCTTGATAATGCACGAGCGCTGTGCTGGGAGTCAGCATTGCGCAACACCAGGTCAAGGGTGGGAAGGCGCCGCCCTCAATTTCGGCAATAAAAAATTTCCTTCGCATACCCGAAGCTGTTTATCCTCGTCGTGATTCGAATTCACATAGAAATTTTGAAAGTTCCAAAATTCCATTAAAACAATTAGGTTGTTTAAAGTGCTATGTTTAATGAATACTCACTCTAACGACAATTTTTTTTATTTTCATTTTATTTACTTAAATTTTCTTTTGCTTATGAATCTTCATGTTATTGCAACAGTGTTTTTTCGTTATTATAATCAACTTTTCACGGAATACGCAAGAAACATCGATCTCTCACGAAAGATCGATCGACGATTTTTATCTTCCTTTTTTTTTTCAATCTGTATACTGTTTCAATCATTTCTGTTAGTTATTAAGTAACAATACTCAATCTCACGGCAAATGTTTTATCTTTCTTTTATTTACTTTCATTATTTCTTGCTTATAAATTTGCATACTATTTCAACTGTATTTTTTCGTTATTAAGTAACATTTCTCGGAATACTCACTCTTACGATAATTTTTCTATCTTTCTTTACTTACATTTTTCTTTCTTATCAATCTGTATATTATTTCAACTGTGTTTTTTCGTTATTAAGTTATATTTCTCGGAATGCTCACTCTTACGACAATTTTTCTATCTTTCTTTACTTACATTTTTCTTTCTTATCAATCTGCATATTATTTCAACTGTTGTTTCTTTCATTAAATTAAAAGAGATATCTTTCCAAAAAATCAAGAGTGTTAAACAGTAAGCCCTCATTCGCACGCACATTACTTATGAATGACATGTGAATAATAATAATTATTATGGTATTTAAAGAGTTTCGACAACCAACTTAAGAAACTCTTGCTTGCTAGTTGAATCAACGGCCGGATATAGAAGGCAATATAGCTTGTGACGACACATATTGTGAGGAAATTCCTTAGTCTGTAACCCCTAACCTCCGGTAGTATGGGCTGGAGCATCGCTTCGGGGAGTTCTATTTTATATATTTTAATTTTTTTGTTTTTATATTTATTTATTTCATTATCCTTTTATAGAATACAATAGCTTACATTAACATTCTTCACGCCCTTAAGTCCAAACGGCTTGTCTGGGCACTGCACATTCTTCCCAAATACCATAAACTATCTTTAACTATGTACCACAAATGTTTTTCATTGTTTAAAAATGTAATTAAAAATAAAAAATGTAATTAATAAGATGATAAATATAATGATAGAATAATAATAATAATTCTTTTAAACATAATTATAAAATTTGGTGATAAATGTTACGATTTAAAAGCTAAGTTTAAAAGGAGCCCAACTAGCCCTGCACTGAGAAGAGCCCGCAACAACTCAGTATAAAATATCAATATAAAAGCGCGAAAGAACAGAATCAAAAATTCTAAGACAAAATTGTCGTCATACCTAACACAGTAGGCAGTAAATACATCAATTAAAGCATTAACAAAAATAGACTTACCTATTTCACCTATTTCCGTTTTACAATTAGCTAAATCTATATCCATTTCTATAGTGTCACTAAGGGGTTCGTTATAAAACTCTTCAAATGGCAAAAAGGGTTTCCTAGAGTCTATTACATTTACATCTAATTCAATGGCTGAAAAAGAAAACAGAATTATTAAAATATAAGCCAAACAATTTTTTTTTTGTTTAAAGTTCCAAAGGCCTTCATACGAAACAAAAGTAGCGAGGCGTTTCGACAAGTAAAAAAATAAATAAGCGTCTTGCACTTAACGTACGTGTAAATATTCCTAGTATTAAAATCGGTCAAGAGTGTGTCGAGACACAGGTAAATAGAAGGGTTCCGTATCAGTATGATTTAGTAAATACGACATACAGGTATTTGTTAGCTAACTTGAGAAGTTGTCCGACTTTGTTCAAAATAATTTTCCTAGTGGGTTTTTATCATGTCTTACCAACATGGAAAATTAAATATAAAGCCTTACTCTACATTTAATAATTTGGACATCATGGGAAGGAGATGACCGTGCGGTCGGGAGGATGGACCGCGGAAGGACAGAGCGAAACTATGAGGGCTCCTTGTTACACTACGGAACCCTAAAAAGTAAAGTTTTTAATACGTGAAGTCTTTGCGGACAACGGATTTTGATGCGTATATTTAAATACTTCCTTAGGTCAGAACGAAGTCTTACTTTACAATTATATTTACGACTATTCGATTGAGTTACATCTCCAGTGATGTGACTCACGAGTAAATAATTGTTAATATCATTAATTCATTGAGTATGTAAAAATTGGTATTGGTATTTATTGTAAAGAATTTCGTGCGCGTCTGTACCCGTGGACGATTTTTTTTCGTCCTTTCGTTTGCTCTGTTAATTGTTAGTTATCAGATAAGACTTAATTTTTAAAAAATAATTCAAAAAAGTCTATTTTTAATGTATAGTCGACCAAGAAAGTGCTTTACCATTTTGAATGGTACAGGTTCCCAGTTAAAGAAAATTTTGCTTTAGAAATTAACATAATGCATCATAAACAAGCAAAAATGAGCCTTTTAACTAATTTACGTGCTAACGACATTCGACCCTAGCGTGGCAAACCAATTTCTTGGTCGACTATACGTAAAATAATCAAATAAACTCTACCATTTTACTTTTACTATCAACTTATGACCTCATTACTCAATTTATGTGACATAAAAGCTTGGTGTAGTTGAATATACCTGCTCCAGAAATTTAATAACTAATTATTAATAAATCAAGCCTTAACATTACTTCATTTGAATGACCATTTCAATAATCATGTAGTGTGGCTGGGGACTTTGTGTAGCTGCGTAAAGTTTTGTAGTACTTTGTAGTCTTCAAGGACAAAATGTGCAAACACTTTAAGCTATATTTGGCTCGGGCATTACTACTATACAAACACATTCTTTTAATTATTCAGTAATTCTATTGACAGGTCCTAAGATACTTGTGTTACAAATCTTCTAAGTCGTGGAATTTTATATACAGTTTTCTTTTTTTTAGAAGATAATAACAGCAGTAAGAAGAATGCTATCGTGATACAAAAAGCACTTGTCTAATAGCTGTTTTGTAGATTTTGCAATTTGTTTTCATTTCTAGTATTAAATAAAAATTGTTACCGGCAACTTCGATTATGTGTTATTCTTCTCGCTGAAGAACTTTTAGTCATTTGGTAAAACAAAAAAAGCAAGCTCTTAATACAATCGCATGTGTCCAGTGATAGTCCAACCAAAGTTACGCAAAATTGTTTCCTTTTTGTCGGCAACGTATATGTCTCGTCTCAGAAGACGGCAGATACGGTGACCGCATGATGACAAAAATAGTATATGCATACATATAGCAGACTAATTATATTTCGTCGCAACAAACAAACTGTAGTATCCACTGATACCACGTAAATATTATTAAATGTTTACTGTAATTATAACTAATCAAATTGGTGTATGCACGCGTCGTAATCACACTGATCACAATGTACTTAGATAGTTGTTACCCAGTCAACGGTCGTAACACAACTGCACCGCATAACCGACTGTCTCTGTATTTATACTCTTATGAGCAACTACCCTCCTACACAAACACATCAATTTTATGCAAATCAATTATTATCAATTAGCTGATCATTTAATCACAAAGTATCGCTGGAGGCGTGATATAAATCAAACAATTTTTCGGCAATAAAAAGGAATAGAGACATCGCACGCATCCGTAATAAAAGCCGCCTCGTAAATAACCATCATGAAATATAATACACCTGCAATTTTCTGGAAATAGGAAAATCATTTTGGAGGGCGGGCGCGGTCAGCTGGAATATTGTTATAAATGTACCACCTCTAGACCATAAATAATAATGTTGGCTGGACGCTCGGGGAACATTTTGCGTGTCTCCCTCGACGCTTATAAGGGTGGAAGTGAATTTTTTGGTTGAAGACGACCAAAAAATTGCGGGAAATTTGTTATTAAACTATTTAGATTTGAATTTGTACTTCTTTAATCGCGTTATATACACTATTATTACTTTAGTTTGTAGAATGGCTGAAACTTATTCTTCAAATTATACAGAATATTATTTATGAGCGAAAAAAAGCTGCAAATGCAACGAAAAAGAAGGAACCGCAAAAGAAAATAAAGAAGTATAACTTCTATTGAGTGGACAAAGTTCTACAGCCTTTTAATTTCCTAATGTTTTTTTTTCAGTTGCAATAGATGAACATATTCAAGAAAAAATAAAATAGTATTCTGGGAACAGACGAGATGAATCGTTCTTAAAAAAATTCACTTAAAGACAATCTATCTCGTGTCATAGGATCGCCTAAGAATTCTTGATCAAATACAATATCTCTAAATTAATATTATAAAGAGCGAAGATCTGATTATTTGTTTGCATTAAATAGGCTCCGAAAATACTGGACCGATGTGACAAATTGTTTCGCCATTAGAATCCTACATTGCCCCTGATGAACATGGGCGATAGAATATTTTAAAAAGACATCCGGAAAAAAAACTTCGATAACTACATACTCGTGCGAGGCTAACTAGCCAGTTTATTATAATTTAACGAAATTATAAGGTTTCGTTTTATAAAAATCTGGTATTTCGCCCGTACAACGTTTTCGCCGCTGCCTCTAACTCATGAGGAGTCGCGGCCACCTCAGGGAGTCATTTCGCTCCGACAGCTTGTAAATTCACCATTACTCGACCGTTTTTTTTTATAGGTTGTCTATTGTCGTTAATAGTATCTTAATAATTATTGACGTTGACTTTATTGATAGAGGCCAAAAATATTTTATCTCAGATCTACCTTCTTCTCTTCCAGGACTACAAAGCCATAGCCGGAACTATATCTAACTATAGATTGAAGAACACGGCAATCACCGCCTTAAAAGATAAATATCTTTTATTTTATTTGAGAAACAAACAGTACAAACTAGTCACAAAATTAATGATAATTAATATTACTAATCCCATAACCGGCAAAGTTTCCACTTATAACTATATTATACAAAGAAGAGCTGAAATTTTGAAAATTTTATACAAGTACAATCGACCAAGAAAGTGCTTTTACCATTTTGGATGACAGTTCTTACTTAAAGCAATTTTTGCTAAGATTTATTGTTAGAAATTAACGTAATGTATAACAAGCAATGTCTGTCATAGACAACTTTAACAGTTATACCTACTAGTATATTATAATAATCATGGTAATTATATAGGACTATGCGATACACAGACGTCTATTCCTAAGGTAGACAACTTAATGCCTGTGCTATAAGTAACAGCCGCCTGTTATACACATTTTTTTTTCGGAAATATATAAATATGTACACATAGATAATATAGCCAGATTCGAAGCGAGAATTGAACCTACGACTCCCGGAGGGGAAGGCAGGGTCACTGCCCACTGCGCCAACTGGCTAACCAGTGTTAAAAACGATGCTTTTTGTATTTTTTTTTGTTTTTGCTATTTAATTGTATCGTTTTCATGTAAATGACGTGTGTCTTTAATAAATATGTTTATAGCTAGGCCTCCATAATGAATATTAAGAATAGGTCAGAAATCAGATATGTATCTCAATCAAATCAAACAGCATTATCTTCCGATTGAGTAAGTACGTGATTTATGACTAGTCTTTGGATCTTTACTGGATTCAATATCAATTCTATGTCTTTTATCAATAGATAATGCCTATCGAGAGTTATTTTATAAAGTCTAAGATCATAACTCACTTGATAGAGCAATAAGCTATCTTTGAACCGCTTCGAAGTTATTATGAGTTCAAAGAAAAATGGCCCAAGTTTAATCACCTCGTTACATCAGTTCATAACGAGTTATGACCATCCTTTTCTTTTCTAGCACATACGGGATCAAATAGCTCTTTATCTTAATTAAGTTTTAAACTATTAAATGTCACAATACAAAAGTAATATTGCGCTCTAATGTCATATTTGTTATACATTAGGACCTTTTATAGGATACATTCCTTTCTATTATTTCGCTCTTAATAGATCCTATATTTTTAAAAAACCAGGCTAAACCTAGCTCATATACATGGTTTAAAAATTATATCTCTTTATTCGACAATAGGTCATTGAACTTCCGTGAGAAAGAACATGTGAACCATTTAAAGTCGCGTGCTGTCTTCCCCATCGATCGATCACAAATAGAATCCTTATATTTTATGAACGCGTGACGAGTGTCTGAGTAATAAAAGAATTCTTTATTACAAAATTGCATTTCTTTATTACAAAACTTGGAATAAATTTATGTGGCAATGAATTGAAGGAAAATATTAAATGACTTTATACTAAAGTGTTCGTTGGATTTATTTTACTAGGTTTTTACGTAAAATTAGGTTAAAACATCTTGCGTGATGATATAGCCTATAGCCTTCCTCAATAAAAGGTTTAACTAACACTGAAATAATTTTTCAAATCAGACCAGTAGTTTCTTACATTAGCGCGCTCAAATAAACAAACAAACAAACTTTTCAACTTTATATATTAGAATAGATCTTTGAAAAGTCTATTACCAGACGATGTGATGCTTTTGTAATACAAATTTAATAACTTATATTTATCAAAGCATCGGGACGTGTTAGCTATTTATAAAATTGATAATAATATTTTCGTAACACGTTTTACAAAGATTTTTTTAAGCTAAAACACCTGGTAGACGTTGTGTTGTCCGCATTATGGCTCGTCTGCTACATGGGAGTCAATTTTAACAGTATCCTTTAAGGATTTTTCATAAAACGTAACAGTGAGCGTATGTTTTATGAAATAAAAATCTTCTTTTCGCCTCGTGGCTATTTTTGACCCGCCACTTCACGCCGATCTCGTGTGAGAAAGAGGTACTGGTACCCGGACGCGCCGGCCCAATTCGGCTACAAGCATTGCGCTACCTCTAATTATACGTAATACAGGAGAAGAAGTACTTAGTTTAGGAACTCACTTGCGCGGGTGATAGAACTGCAAATAACAATCACAATTTATCACTTTCCTTTTCGGCTCTCAACCAACACTTTTGAAAGTCTCGCAGAAGTTAATTGTTTACTTAAAAGTTATTATTCAACAAGTCACGTATTACATCGAATCTTGCCAGTGGGAGGACCACATTAAATATTTATTATCTAAAAGTGATTTGTCGAAAAATGTTTTATCATCTTTTATTCTGTAGTGCATATTAGTAATAATAATGTAATATTTAATTAATATAATACAATATTATTCGTAAAACTTTATTCATTGACCAACAATTTTCATATTAAATTCCATTAGTAGCGGATGCAACTTTAATGATTTTTTTTTAGGAATTCGAAATAGGAATAAATATAAAAAACCACAGGCGCTTCAAATTTATTTTTAATAAAATTGTTTCTTAATAACGACCCAACGGTTTCATCAACATCGTCAGATTATGATAAAAAAAAATTATGGTACCAAGATGTTGTTAGAATACACTTCAATTTTTTTTATACATTTTGATCTATGGAGAGACACACTTAAATGTGAACATGAATCCGAAAAAAGTCGAAAATTTTTATCGAGATCTACCGTTAATTACCTGCCAAACTTTCATTCATTTCGGACAATGTCGAACTATAACTCACAATTTTTTTAATGGCGGATATAACACTGCTACAGTTTTCAGCGGCTCAAAAACTTAGATCGAACACGGTACCAAAAATACCCTGTCCTAGATTTTCCCACCGTTGCAGGTGAGGTTATTTAAGGCATATCAGGCGGTGTAACATTGGATGTCGCTCAATTTTCATTAATAAACTGCCGGGTTGAGCGGTTTTCTGTGTTGCACTGTCCAGAAATAATTCCTCGCTGCAGTTGCTATCATTTCTATCGTTTAAAGCGCTTAAATAATTTGCATTCGTTTTTTGCTAATGGTTTTCATGGATGAAAGTTGTGTATCCGACTAACTTGATTATCGTTAAGTAATTTTATCGCTTTTAGTATTAAATACTAAATATAGAGGTACATTGTTTTGCAGGGATATTTGCTTTTCGTATTTGACGTTTATTCGACTTTTATCAGGAAGGGAAGACTGGTTCAAAATAATGTAACTTTTTCCTAAATATTTTCGTGGTGGAATATTGCCTATCCGCTTTTATCCTATTGAATTTCAGATAATTGTATCGTTGATAATTTTTTTTACACAGACATTTTCTTCTTCACGGCTTCGATTAGCCTAGCCATTTATTAGAAACTCAGAATAGGGAAAATATTGTGTCCCATATTGATAACTAGTTGTTACCCGCGACTTTGTCCAGGTAAAAATAGGTGAAAAAATTTAGCGTGATGATATACAGCCAAGCTTCCTCGATAAATGGGTTATCTGAAATGGGTACACCGAAAGAATTTTTCGAATCGGACCAATAGTTCCTGAGATTAGCGCGATCGAACAAACAAGCAAATTCTTCAGCTTTATATATTACTATAAATAATTTCAAGAACTGTAGTCATGATTTTTTAAGAACCCAATTTGTTCTTAAGACTTATCTTGTTTCTATAGTAAGGAATTTTTTGTCATTCCTATTGCATTATTTTCTTTTGGATTATTATTATTATTATAATCAAGTAAAACATTTGAATAACTATTAGTAATGGTTAGTCTAACACGGATCCAGGATGCTGTAAGGTCAATGACTCTATTGAATCTTTTTGAAGTTTAAGTAAAAGTCGAGTTCGCGTTCAGGAGTTCATATAATTCCCCTCCATCTTACAACACGACGTTAGTCCCCCGTCCTACGCCCCTTCCCCCCTCTCTTTTCTGCGACATCACGTCCTCGCAGAAGAGGGCCACCGCCTCCCAGGACGCCTCGCTGGCCACCATAGCGCGAACTACCCAAGCGCTACTTGGGCACATCTAGGGAAGGAAAAATTAAATATATTAGAACTCGTATATATAGAATATTCACCATCATCATCATCATCATCATCATCACCATCATCATCACCATCATCATCATCATCATCACCATCATCAACAACATCATCATCATCATTGTCATCCCTTGACCCATTCCTGGGCAGAGACCTCTCTTTGTTTCTGCCGCTCTCCTTGGCAATCTCACCCAGGAACCTCCCGCCACTCTCCCCACATCATCCACCCATCGAGTCATGGGACATTAAAGAGATATTTAATACTGTAATTACATATCTTCTCTATTTAGTTGCTATATAATGGTAAATTTACCTAGCTTTAAGGTGGGCACTGGCTCCTGAAACACAGTTGTATCTAGTTCAGGAGTCAGGGACTTATGATTCGATTGTACTATACCGTTGTGTTATGAAAATAAAGTATATTTATTATTATTATATTAATAAAAAGAAAACTTTTACTGGCTGCTAAATTTAATCTAAAGACTTCGCGACAAAACTCAATGTGTCGGAATTTTTCTGCCTCGCGCTAGGTCTATGGAAGTAAGTTAACCAGTAGCTTAATAGTAACATAAAATATCTAAGATGTTTGTACGTGTAATATACGAGTAGATATTTAAAAAAAAACAGTTTTATTTTTAATATCCGTCATACCAGATTTTTAATCAACTTCAAAAAAAGGAGAAGGTTATCAATTCAACGCCTATGTTTTTTTTTTCTTTTTTTTATGTTTATAGCCGCAGAACTTTTTATTTATTTATTTAATTCAATAAGAAGAATTTTGCGAATATATTTTAGAACTTAGACTTAAATAATGAGATTTTAATCATAGGCGAAACAACATTCAAAAATTTTGACAGTACTTTAAAAACGTTATTAAATGAAAATAAAATAAAAAAATAATACTGTAATACACCTTATAACACGGTGCTAACTTTTTCATATTAATCTATAATATACATATGATTATATAAGGCGTTGTTCGCACCTAACTGCAACGGCAACCATTTCCGATAGCCGCCGAGCTGTCCCGACAGGAGCGCTGGTGGACAAATAATTGAAGAGCAGGCGTGTCGCCGTGTTTTGTTATTTTTCTCAGTGACATTAAAACCGACATCTTGAGAACATCATTTTAGAGAATATTTGTTGCCTTTTTATTTTGTAATTGCAAATATAACTTCGTTTACATCGTTTCATATATTTTATTATGCTAAAACTTCATGGAAAAATTGAGAAACATACACAACAGGCGTATTCGGGGCCGTAAAAGCGCGTTGTACGAGAATAATCCTATAACGCGTTTTATTATAATGTGGAATAAACCTACCGTGTTATAGGAGGGATTACAGTATACAGCATTCAAAATTCAAGGAGAAAACAAAGTTAATCTAAACTACTAACATAATAGGAATATTATGTTAGTCATTTATTCGTTCATTTAGTTAATTAGTTTTTCCTCGTGTTTGTTATTAGTGGCCAATTAACTTTTGTTAGTTATTAACCTCTTTGGTTATCTGACACGGGTCACGTTTATAATAAAACCGGTAATGAATTATGATATCCTAATTTAAATTGTTTCATCACCTTTTGTGTTTTTAAAGTTTTTATTTAATTACTGGTAAAATTCCGCGGCTTACAGGAGGTATGGTTAAGGGGGTTTTTTATCAGTTTGCACAAGAAAAACTTCCGTTCAGATCGACTTAGCCGTTTCGGGGTAAATTAAGTTGGTTGGTTTTTCGGTCTCATTTAACTTTTTTTTTTACAAAACAGTCTATGCTTTTTGCTTCCGTAATTGAACTGTACTGTTACGTCTGTCTATTAATAAATCTTTGTCTATCAAAACACAAACGACCTTCGATGGTCTACAATCTATTCATAGAGCGGTAAGTTTTAGCTCTTTTATACTGCCGGAGAAGATGGTACACATCTATAGTATATATATACTTGTAGCAGCAATTTGAAAACTGGATGCATTTTTTAGAACTGAGACTTTCGTGAGCGGAATTTGGTAATAACAATTCTAAAACTTTCCTACCCATTTGCTTTTAATCTTTAAAAAAATCTCATCATTTTCCAAAATACCCATAGGAGGTACTTGGCTGTTTTCAAATTCTCATGACAAATCTGCAGACTGGTCATTGACATAGGTTGGTGGTATGAAGATCCGACCCCTATATGGAAATCTTCTGTAAGCGTTTTATGTAATTAAATTCCTTCTATAGCGGCTAGAGATAAAGATATGCGAGGTTTTAATTCCTAGAACAGTAATTTAATAAGAAGACTAAGGAAATCAGTTAAGTTCAATTAAAACGCAGCTGCAATTTTGCCGCGTCTTTATGGACTATTAAGTGTTCTAAGACAGTAATTCCTAATAGTCTCACTACTAGTGTGTGACGGCTCGTTTTTTGCGTCTAGTCGTACCCTTAACTATAAAAATAAAGCCTTTTATTTCTTACTAATGATAATAATACAAGAACTTAGCATTTTTATACTATTTATTTCTTCTTCTTCTTGGTCGCTACACTCTTGGCAGAGTGATCGTGGCTGTCATTTCTTGTGTGACAAGCCTAACAACGGGGCGCCATTCTTCTCTCACAGCCGCGCGTCTGGTAACTCTCGTGCAGAGGACAGTTTGTAGCAGACTTATTTGCTGTTCTTGTTATTTATCTTAATTTTTGCTAGTAAGAAGCCCTCGCTAGTCAAAGGTGAAGGCCTTCTCTAGAGATTTCCATGTGTCTCTGTTTTCTGCTGCTTCTGTCCAATTCTCACCAGCGATACGAGTCATCTGACCACCGGGCGGTTGGTCTGCCTCTCTTCCTAATTCCTAAGGGCCCTTTCCAAAATTAATATGTTAGTCCATTGATTATCTTCAGACTCTTAATACATTATATATGTATAATGTATACTAGGTCCCGTAATCGTGTGAAAGCGGTCACTTTGTGTCATAACTGATTTACAATTCGGATTGGACATCTGCCGACAATATCCAGTTTGTATTGTTTTGAGTTTCAAACAAATTAATTCTTTGTCAAGTTTTTGAAAATGTCAGATTTTTGATACGGTAACGGCATTCGCGGAAAGTCATACGTTTTCGTTTTAATTGGAACAAAAGTATAGCTAAAGTTCATCGTATGCTGATTAGAACTGTATAGAATAGTTTCCATGCTTCGAAGGTGGTTTTTTCAGCGTTAAAGGTGGACTTTATGGACCATTCAATGTTCTGAGTCAGTAATTCCTAATAGTCCCACTGTCGCAAGTGTGTGACGGCAAGTTTTTGCGTCTAGCCGTACTCCTAACTATATTAGGTGTAATTTTATTATATCCCGTAATCGTGTCAAAGCGGTCACTTTGTGTCAGAGCTGATTTACGATTCGGTTTGGCATTCCATTCGCGTTGGGATCTAGACTTTGCTTATATGGAATTTAAAGAAATCCAGCTCTCAATCGTTTTGAAACGCTTTAATCTTGTTAAATGCGTGCCGCATAGCTGAGATTGTGATGTTTTTTTGACGTTCAAGCAACGATGGAACGAACTCAAGTATTTTTATTATATCCTGCGGTGTTTCTGAACCGATACGACTGAGAATCTCTAAAGTAAAGAGACAAGAGTATACTTGTGTTATGCCGGCGCCAGACACAGCTTTATTTGTATGATCATGTAGTGGGAGCAAAGACTTTGTGTAGATGCGCAAAGTTTTGTAGAACTTTGTAGTCACTAAGGACAAAAATGTACAAACACTTTGAGCTATGTCTGGCGCCGGCATTACAAGTATATAAGAATAAGAAGTAAGTCTTCTGCTAATGTTCATGTCCATGTTCTTCAATAGTTCGACTTGTTAGCTTTTTGTAAAATAATAAACGAATTTACGTTGTTTTTTCTTCCATTGTTCTATCAATATATTAAACTAAATTTAAATTCAAAATATAATCATGGATTAATGCTAAGTATTACTGTAACCCCCCCTATACCGCGGTGCTCTTATAACGTATTAATATTATTGTATAATATATTAAAGTTCTAAGTCTTCACTAGACTTAAACTTGTCGAGCCTTGTGCTACTCCATATTTCATTACCTTTCGGCTACTTAACGTGTCATCTACTTTTACAGTAATTTTTCTGTTTTGTATGCGAAAAGGTTTTTGGAGTTTACTTCTTAAGAAACGTATGAAAATATATGGGTAGTGAAATCCAATTTTTCAGATGTTACGCGTTTCAGTGCTCCTCCTTTCTTTTATACCGAACGCATAAAGGGAAAGGGGGATGGGGGGCGGTAAGTGCGTCGGAGCTGACACATACAAATTTTATTTTATTGTATTTTTTCGTCCATTGACAAAAAAATAACACCATTGTGTTAAAAGTTATTCTGCTATTCGGGACTAATACAAATCCAACAAATCAGAAATCATTAAGATCGGTCCACCCGTTTTCTTGTTATAAGTATTTGAACAAACCCCACTTCGTTTTATATATATAGATATTGGATTTCTATGTAGGGCATCGTGTGCATGCCATCGTTTATATATTTTCCGGACTATACGCCAAAAAATATTATCGTGAAACATTATTATTATAATAATAAAGTAAACATTATTATTGTACAGACTCGTGTCGAAGAATGTCTAACGACGATCAATTACCGAGAAACTTACCGGTCTTATCGGGTGGACAGAGGCAGCGGAAGGAACCGGGTTCGTTTACGCAAGTCGCTCCATTGAGGCAAGGTTCACCAGCGCACTCGTCGACGTCGTACTGACAGCGCGGCCCGTAGTAACCGCGACAGCGACAAGAGGGACCCCACTCGCCCTCCTCGCATGCTCCGCCGTGTGCGCACACACCAGTTGCGCACCAGCGGCCGCGCTCACACCGTTCTCCCGCCAACCCCGCCGCGCACGCGCACCGGAATGCACCTCCGCTCTCCGCCGTGCAAAATCCGCCGTGCAGGCACGGCTGCGACGCACAGGGATCGGTGTCCACTTCGCAGTGATGTCCGAGGAATCGCGCGTGACAAGCGCATTCGTACGTCTGCGACCCAACCGACGTGTCTTCCCGGGAGTCGAGTGACTCTCGGCACGTGCCACCATTGAGGCAAGGTTGCGAGGCGCAGGATCCTGGAGGTGCAAGAACGGGACAAACGGCGCCCACGCGTACTCGCACTCGTCGCACCAGCTGTGCGCGGCCGTCGTCTGAAGTTCCGCCCTCTTCGAGCGGTAGAGATGCAGCGCCCAATCTAACGTCCGAAATGCAGCCGTCGAAACCGTACGTGACCTTGGAACCGTCAAAGAGTTTACACATCGATTCTATTCTATTTATTTGAAAGTCATCATTTTGTATTTTACTAGCTGTCACTCGCGACTTCGTCCGCGAGTGACATTAGGTGAAATTTTAATAGACTATTTTTTGTCACTATTTCTTCGGTCATAAATACCCGTAAAATAGAACAGACAGACAAAAAATCTTAAATTGTTTTTTTTTTGTTATAAGTACCGTATACAAGATAGATAAAAGTTTCGAGACCCCTTGAAAACCCTATTAATCCGGCTCTGTCGCAAAAGATATCCTTAGCGGACGTCTACTAACTATGAACTACCTCCCTGACGAATTTCTTTGTATGTCCCGCGGTTTTCGAGATTTCGTGTTAAGTGATCTTCCTTTTTTATATACTTATATAGATAACATATTTGATAAAGAGCCTTAAGATTATGACCCACCTGTTCAGGAGCAAGAGCATGTGCGTGTCGCTGTAGCGTGCAGCCAAGCAGCAGGCGGTCGGCTCGTGCGTCCAATATAGCGGCGGGCGGCGGCGCTTGCCCCTGTCCCGCGCGTCGGTCTACGGCAAGGCGCACGGCAGCACCGCGTCGCTCCAGCCGCACGTCGTGCCACAAGCCGTCCGCTACTGGTCCGCCGGCACGCACTTTGACTTCACCAGCCCCCAGTTCCATGCGAAACTGTACGTGACCATCGACGATCTCTAGTACGGCAAAGTCTATGCGACCTGCCGCGTATAGTAGAGTGCCTCGTGGTCTTCTCGTGCGAAATCTTACGGAGAAGACCAATTCGTCGTCGAGCAACCGGGCGCCCTCTACAACCCCGCGTTCCAGCCTGTAGGCGAGGTATCCGTCGCCAGCTAGATGAGCAATTCTCACCGTCTGTCCGCAGCCCTCTCCGCTGCAGCATCGGTGATCGAGGGATGTTGAAACGGAGTCACAAACGGCAGGGTCGCATTCACAAGTTGCGCTACCGAGTCCTAACGTTTCCGACAACTTCTGCTCGCAGCGATCTCCTGTGTAACCTTGCGTACAAGTGCACACGCCCCGGAGCTGGTGTGGTGACGCTACTAAAGAAAATACATCGGTGGCTACGGCGTGCGTCGTTGCAGCTAGTAAACTAACTCTTTCGGTACAGGCGCCGTAGACGCAACCACCGCAAGCGGCTCGGACAAGTTCTTCGACTATTAGTCGTGTTCGCTCTTCCAAGCGCTCGAGGTGGGCATGCAGCCGCCGACGTACAGCATCAGCGAGCATAAATCCATCAGTGCCCGGCGCTCTAACGGCGAAAGCAACATCCAGATCTTGCGCCACTTGGCGCTTAGTGCGACTAGTTTTTGCCTCATTTTCATTTTTAGATGGTTGAACACTAATTATGACCACATCGCTCGGTTCGCAGTCTGTAGCTTCCCGCACGGCTCGCATGAATCCCTTTCTATGACTGAGTACAAAATCGCTATCGGTGACGGCACGAAAACGAACCACTACTGCCTGTGTGAGCATTTCTTCTGATATTAACATTACAGTAATTTTTACTATTGCGAATCCGAGAAATTTACCGTCATTGACTGTTACATTTAGACGATAGTCTCCCACGTCTAGCCTAGGGGCGGCACTCAATGTGCCATCGATTGGATCAATTTCGAATAAATCGTTTGCAGAATATGGGGAGCCGTCGATCTGAGCTAAAGCGTACGTAACTTTGTCATATGCGTCACGATCAGATGAAAACACGCGCCCGATTACACCGCCAGGAAACTCGTCAAGATATGAATTAATGACGATCTCTAATGGCGTAACGACGGGAGGATACTGCGATTCCTCAATCACTTTTATATAAACCCATGCGTCGGAGAATAGTGGCGGTGTTCCGTTGTCAAACACACGGACCTGCAGAACATAACGGTCCTTGATGCGATGGTTAAATCGAGTCGCTGAACGTAAATAGCCGTCTTGTTCTAATCGAAAGGCGCCCATTTCGTTTCCAGATTGAAAGTCAAAAGTGTACGGCGCAGAGTTCGGCGGAGAATCCGCATCTTCTACGAGGAATTTGAGAACAGTATGACCAAGAGGTTTGTCTTCTTGCACTACAGCTGTGTAATTAGTTCGCTCGAATAGAGGTGGATTATCATTGGCATCGAGAACTTCCACATTAACGAGAGCGGTGGCTTCTAGGGCCGGAATACCGCGGTCTCGTGCCTTTATTTCTAAAACATATGCCGGGTTTGTCTCACGATCGAGAGATCCTGCAACTGAAATGTACCCTGTGTCAGTATCGATAGCAAAACATCCGTCGCGATCACCGCGGGCGATGGAATAAGTGACTCGACCATTTGCACCAGCGTCTGCATCATCGGCTATAACTTGAACGATATGATATCCAACCGTAGCGTCCTCACGCACTCGTGCACCATACGACGCCTGTGAAAACACGGGAGCATTATCATTGCTATCCGTGATGGTTATATTCAAAGTAGCGTGATCACTGAGCGGCGGGGATCCTCCGTCGACTGCTTGTACCGTTAGAAAATATTCTTTTCGACGCTCATAGTCAAGCGGACGGGCGATAATCACCACCCCGGTAGAACGGTGAACGCTGAAATCTTCGCGGTCATCGCCTGCAACGAGCGAATAGTAGACGTCTGCATTAACACCAGTGTCCCGTGAGGTGGCACGCACTCGCAGCACTTCGGTGCCGGGCGCGTCAATCTCTGGAACTGTCGCGGGATATTGCTCGAACTCAAATTCGGGTGGGTTGTCGTTGACGTCCGCGACAGTGAGACGGACTGTGGCGGTAGACGAACGCGGCGGATGGCCGCCGTCTGTGGCTCGCACGACGAGACGGTGTTCTGCTTGAGTCTCTCTATCGAGAAGCGCCCGGAGGGTAATTATTCCACTGTCCGATGCCAGCTCGAATGTATCGCTCGCATCTTCGACAAAAGAGTATCTCACTGATCTGTTCTCACCAAGGTCTTCGTCGGTGGCGTGAACCTACAAAACCGTATAATGATATTAATTATCATTTTAAGTTAGGATAGCAAAATTGAAGGAAAATTTAAGATGTCTACTTCGACCTACCTTAGCAACAAGCGTCCCGAGTTCGGCGTCCTCGGGCAAGGTAACACTGTAGAGCGGAGCCGAAAACCGTGGCGCGTTGTCGTTGACATCGTCGAGCGTGACTTCCAACTCAGAGCTGCACGCCCACTCGGGTCGTTCCCTGTCCTGCGCGTGAGCCGTCAGTCGATATGTGGATAAGGTCTCCCGATCAAGCGCCGTTGCTACGGTCACTACACCAGTCTCCTAGTGAAAAAAAACCAGAATCGTATCAAGCATATTTCTTATGATGCGCAAATTCTAACTAACAAGTTTTAAATAATAATAAGAATATATTTATCATCATAATATTTAGCCGATCGGTGGTAGACTCAACTAAATACCGCGCTGAGTGCAAATCTTCTATTTTTATATGATATTCTATTTTTCCTGAATTTAAAATCACGCCACCCGTCAGTGTTATAACTCAATAGTTAATTAGTGCTATCTTAATTATAAAACACATGTCTATAGTATACTTATTATTGCGCGAATACCTTGTGAATAGAGAAATGTTCGGCCCGGTCACCCGTTAGGAAGTAGCGCAGTCGTGAATTTGGGGGTTCATCCTCGTCGCGGGTGAGCAGCGTTACGAGTCGGGCACCGCGAGCAGCATCTTCGCCGAGTCGCACGCGGTAGCGATGGCGCACACAATACGGCGGGTTGTCTGAAAAGTCATTCAACGTCAAAGCGTTGTATCGATGTAAAAAAATCGTTGATCCCTCGAAGCCGTATTATATTTAGATAGTTACCGTTGACGTCAAGTACGGCAATGTGCACTGCAGTGTAAGCTGTAAACTTCCCGTCGGTGGCAGCCACCGACAGGGAGTAGGCAGGTTCCGTTTCTCGGTCGAGTGGGCGCGCGACGTACAATTCGCCACCCGCGCGTACCGCAAAACGTGCGCGACCGTCTCCGGCCGCCACGAAGTAGCTGAGCGGCGCGCCCGACACGTCGTCGTCGCGCACCGCCAGTCGCACCACCACCGTGCCCGCCGCTGCATCCTCGCGCACCTTTCGTGTAATCAAGTAGTTTTCTATTAATTATTACTAAAATAGCTCGTATATGTCAAATTCAATAAACAAATATAAAATTCGATTTGCATTAAATTATTTACAATATACTTAACAGTTACTCAATATTACATTTCATTTATTAATAGTATAAATTCATTCCAAATTAATCCCATTTTTAATTTTCATAAGTTTCGAACTCGCTATCAAAAGTTTAGAAAATAACAAAACATGAATCTAAAAGTCGTCATTGGATAGGAAACGTTTTGAACGACAAGTCCTATTCGAAGCGTTTAATGAATGGGAGTAGAAATCAAGTTTCACCTCGGCCAAATAGGTCTCCTGCGTGAAGCGCGGCGGGCAGTCGTTGTAGTCGACGAGGCGCACCACCAGCGTGCCGCGGGCGCTGCGCCGCTGCGTGCCGGCGTCGCTCGCCAGCAGCGGCAGGCGATACTCGGCGCGCGTCTCGCGGTCCAGCGCCGCCGTGGTCGTCACCCACCCGCTGTGCGGGTCGATGGCGAACGGCATCGCCTCCGCGCTATCTTCCGTCTCGCTCTCGGCGAGGGAAAATTTCACCTCCCCATTCGAGCCCGAGTCCGGATCGTCCGCCATCACTGACGAGATAAACGTCGATCAAAAAAAATTAGACTCGTTCCCCGCGATCTCGATGTTTGATTAATAAACGTAGATTTATAACGGTTAAAACCTTACAAGTCGAAATAAAATACTAGCGGCTCACAGATGTGTCCCGACTAGATGCTATTGGTTTTAGCAGTTTGATAATTTGATATGAGATTAAAGTAGTGCATATAAAACAATGTAGGTATATAATTTAATTGTCGTCGATATGTAGATGGATTCACTACGGTAATAGAGCGTCAAAATTATATCGTTCTCACGTTGTAATACGCTAGACTCTGGAGGCGTGTTCTCCGCGAGATGCACAACGTAGGGCTGCGAGTGGAAGGTCGGTGCGTGCTCGTTGACGTCTAGCACATGCAGGCGCGTTTGCACCATTATTGCAGCAGCGGGGCTTCCGGTATCTTCCGCTATTATGCCTAAAATAAAAAAAAATACATAAAAACAATAGTTCGGAAACACAGCACTAGCTTCTTAAGATGTAATAATGAATTGTAATTATGATATAATTACATTTGAACAAAAACCATAATTACAAAACAACCAAATTTAGTGTACATAGTAAGTCGCGATAAATCTTTCTACCTATTCTACAAAAAACAAGCAAAGAGTCACCTGTTTTGTAGCGTTTTAAAAATTCCGCATTTAAAATTGCACCTGCGTCCGCCATTTTGTTCTATCCTTTTCCACCATCTTGTTTGCAGACGTTTGTTGACGGATTACCTTCTAGCGGATTTTAATTTAGGTTGTAATAAAATATCTCCCTCGTAGCTAAAATTGTTATAAGACTTATTAGCTAATGGATGCAATTAGAAAGAACGGGATTATACTTTAATTAGAGCTCTGTTGCTCTTTGTGAATTTTTATTGCCTTCGTTTGTTCGGATGAGTTTGTAATTATACGGTGTCATGTTTAAGCATAATTAGGTATTTTTTCTTCAATATTCTTGTGTATTATATATTTTGATTCTTATGGACGATAATAAAAAACTGTAGATCACCTGTTGATGAAACAAACAATAAACTCTTGTCGCCAGCATTTTTGTAACCATTTTTCGTGAGTAATATTGCAGTGGCATTAAAGCGATGGGTTGTTGTCAATAAATATTTAAAAAAAAATGAGGGACGCAATTGGCGGGAATACGAAGAACGCTAACTGTCAATGGATCTACTATGACATTATATAGAAAGGATGTGGGAAGACTAAATATTACAATATTTGGAATAGTTTAGTGTGTAACATTGTTATAATAGCAGATTCAACTAATATAAACCTTTTGTGATATTATTGTTATATTAATAACCGCCTGTGTGACTGTGAAGAACTGTGTATTATTAAAACAAAGCAGTTATTTTTGTAAAAGCTGAAAAAGGTGAGTCTTTTAATCGAGAAACGGCTACTTCCAAAAAAAAGATGTTGCACGTATAGTGATATTTATTCAACACTTCACCACAATCTTATTTAATACTAATAGATACTTCACAATAATCTAGCAGAGCTTCAGCTTAATTTGTCATACAAATTATTAATATCTCCCAAATGCACTATTTCGGCTTTATGAGAACTACCCCTCCGCCACAATTATGAATCGAACCAATGGAGACGACATCATAGTGAATTGACCTACTCTTTAATATTAATTTTAGCAATGGCACATAATCATATTTGAGTCACTATTTAATAATCATCGCATATATATAAACTGGCTGGGCAAGGCTGGCAAGGCTTGCAAGGCAGGCAAGGCTGACATGGCTAACTTGGCATTGCCTTGCCTCAGCTGGCTTAGCTCGGCTGGCTAAGCTCATGCTATGTGTTTGTCCCCTAGATGGCTTCACATTGTTTGGCTGGGCATAGTCAAGGCTTGCTCACTAGGTGGCGTTACACGATTCAAAAACAGAATGTTAGATTTCTTTTACTTCACCATAATATAATTTATTAAACCGACTCTAATGTTACAAACCCTAGTTCTACCAATGGGTATAGCCATATAGATTGCTTAGTACAGCTAATATCTATTGTTAGAATGGATATGAACAGATGGACAGATATCTGACTGTCATCTGTACATCGTAATTATGCCTGGAGGACATCTGACCGCAGCCGGTAGTTTAATTACTATTGTAGCCTGGATTATGGACTGAGTAACTTTGACGGCGAATTCAGAGACGGATGTGTACTTATAGATGATGTGAATAGAGACATGTATCGAGAGATTGTAATCATTTTGCTTTGTTTCAAATTTGTATGTAGGAATCCCGATAAACACAGATGTGTGCAACTTTGACAGCGTAGTCAAATGATGCCTTATGTCATAAGCAATGATTATAGAATTTGAACGAAGGCAAAGAGTTATGTACTCACTGATAACAAGCGGACCCATCAGTCGTTGTTTTGTTCGAACATTGCCTTTTTTTTTTAAAAATAAATATAGCGCCATCTCTTGGTCGCTTTCGCGCGCACGCCACCGGCCCGCTCTGCCACCGTATTTTAAATCTCTAATATCTTCTTCTTTACATGGCAATGTGATTTTTTGTGGAAATTTCTTTAATCGTTTGTGACTTTGAAGAAGAAGAAGAATTGAAGGACGTGCCCAGGGGAGAGCGCTCACACGTTGGTCCGACACCATCAAGAAGGCGCCAGGCTGCAGCATACACCGTGCGGTCCACTCCACCCTTGACCGCAACCGATGGCAGCTTATCATACGTGGTCACGATCCTCAGCAGTGAGGGAACTAGAAAGAAGAAGAAGAATACAATAGTTTTCTTATTAATGAAACAACCAAGCCATATTATAATATTTTTGATAAAATGTAAGTCTTTTGTAAGTACTGGGGTAGAAAAAAGTTTTATTATTAATATATTATTAATATTGGAGTTGAATACAATTTAACACAAACGTCCAAGTTCATGCCACTTTTGGTTTAGGTTCTGCGGTCGGATTTGACAGCCTTCGTTTTGTTCCAGCTTAATTACGGTACTATCTGTTTCATTCGATTACATTTACAAAAATATAGTTTTCAAATAATTAATTTTTCCGATCCATGTGCAGCGGAAGCATTTCGATATGATGATTTGATAATCAGGGGATTTTTCCCTATCCATTGTTTCATATATTTTCCATCCTCTGTGGTGCAACTTCATATGAAAAATGTAAATGTAATAGATCAACAGAAAAAAGCAAGCTCGCACCACACTGTTTTTCCAGTAAGTAAATTTAGGCGTCTATGGGCGCAATTTCAATTGAATTTTAAAGAAAAGTAAGGGTGGGACGTGATTTACTAATAGGCTTATAGTATGTGTTTTATCATATATAACGAGGAATACTTATATCAATTTTCAGACCCCTGAGATTTAGATAGATTATTAAGATTTATATTATAGATTAGATAGATTATAATTATTTACCGATAGATTATTAAGATTTGTAAAGGTCTCATATAAACTTCCATTCTCAATTTCATAATTTTCTATCGGTTGTGTATAAATCCTAGATTACGTACCAAATTTCAGCTTTCTAAGACTTCTGGAAGTACCTTATACATTCAGTGTCGAAAATTGGTGTGTAACCAATAAAAAATAAACTATAAGAGCTATGGCAATTGAAACCTTATAAGTTTCTTAAGTTCACTAGCTACGTCATATCCCGGGAATTTTGTTTATATGGTATAATCTAATCCCAAATTACGAAGGTTCAAAAAAACGACAAACCGTTTTGAGAAAAGTTAGCTAGAGTTCGCTTGCCTGCCTTTCGCTTCTCGGATCACTAACGCAATCCCAGATTCTATGTACGAATGTAAATATTTTTAATTAATTTAAATTTGTACAGCCTTTTCTGCATCTTTCTATTTTCTTGCAAAACTTGCCTCAATAAAAATATGCAAAATCTTTAACTATAAATTTATCAGTGTTGAAAGTTGTGCGAATAAAATGGTTGGAAAAAAGTGGCTAAAGCCGAAATCTACAATCAGTCGGCCTCGCTTTCAATTACTTTCATTTAGTTCGCTCACGTTTCCAGTATTGAATGGAACAAAATCAACAACTCAAAAGGTAAACGTACCAAGCATTTTAAGGATGAAATGAGAAGTGCGAGCCACACTTGCGCAATAAGGGATCCGTACCATCGCGTAATACTTTACCAGTTTATTTTAAGATTTATGCTTTTCGTAAGATTTCTTTTAATGTGACAAAGTCATCGCAATTTTTTTGTGATGTGCCTACAAATTTACGATTTTCCGAAATTTTCCAATACTTGTACTTTATGATATGCCTTTTTGTCAAATTTCATGATTCTAGGTCAACGGGAAGTACCCTTATAGGTTTTGAGTACCTTTCTAAATGTACTAGTATGAGAATTCTTTTGCTTGCGTATGTTTAGAGGGTTGATTTTTTCACAACTTCAACGGGTCACTGTCTTTAACCTAAACTTTATACGTATACCTTTTTCAGAAAAAGGGTTTTGACGAACAGACTAACAGACAGACAAATAGGCACTGATGCAACAAGAAACTTACAGTTTTCGGGTTTTTACTTGTGCCATATACATATGGATCTGTCTATATAAATAAAAATGAATGTTGCTAAGAGCAAATCGATGAAGGCTCAACAAATTCGGATCTTCTTTTTTTGTATGTTAATGGAAAGTTTTAATATAAAGAAAAAAAGTTTCAATAGACCTTGATGTTTGACAGATCGGAATCTGTCCGGTCAGCTAGTGTATAAATAGACAAAACAGTATTACTTTAAAAAAAGTGACTCGTTTTAAAAAAGAACTAAATAACAAAGAATAAGCGAATCAGATTCATAAAGAAATCAATAATATACTAAAAAGAACACGAAGAAATGCTGTTTTAGTTTGGTGCAATGTCTACGGCTGCAGAAAATATTTTCTGCGGTAAGAAAAACACAGATCACGTGGCTTGACACGTTGCTGTATGACTAGTAGATAATTAGCCGATTACAATAATAATTCGCGAGAAACGTGTTAATCTAACCGAAAAGGAAAAACGTGTTGGCCAGTACTGCACGTTTAAAAAATAATAAATTTATTTCGAAACACTCAGACTAGTCAACTTTGAAAAACGAATATTGGCTCCTCTGTTAATAACCAGTTAACAAAACTCCTTTATGTCTTTTCCATAAAACGTGACACTGGCCGCATGTTATATGAAATAATCGTTTTATATAATCCGATAGTTAAAGGTCTAGTACTAACGTCATATTTTCGTAGTGTGCTAAGGTAGCGAACAAATCTATATATATATATACATATATATATAATAGTTACCAACGGCTTTTTAAACTCACATGTAGATATATCGGGAGTGCCCAGTTTAAAAAACCGTTTGTTATATGTAACTATGAATTCCGTTCACGCCAGTAACTACTAAGTTCATTAAAAAAATATTTTTATAAAAATCAATCGTTTTACGTTTGTCTAGCTTAACCTCAGACTCTGCTGATTCATTTTGAATTCTGCTTGTTACGTTTTATTCCCCTTATTGCCGGGAAGGTTTAAAAGAGAAGAAAGAAAGGAAAAGTCGAAAGATTATTTGGAAATACTAAAAAAATGCAGATTTGTTCGCTATATATATATATATATATTATTTGGAAAGGTTTATCCCCTTCACGCTATATTTTAAGTAGGTATATTGTTCGTAGGAGAATATTTCAACGCAATCATCTTTCAATTAAGTCAACTTATAATCATAAGTCTGAAAATGTTTACGTAAGTAGGTATAACTTCACGTATTGAAGCGAAACACGAGTGAGTCCGCTCAAAGCGTAAATCAAGGTACGATTCGTCGCGCACCACTCGAACATTCGTTCCGGAATCGACTGCCCAAAGTCGTAAAATCGCAATCGAGTTAAAACCGATAATAATATGAGGAAACGCGTTTAGCAAATAACGGTCCATACGCTGATTGATTTCGCGAATGACTATATTCGAGGACGCTAATCGCAAACGAGTTTCTAGCGAGATGTATGTCTGTATTATTCATGTCAAGATTTATTGCCGGAGGTATCTTATAGAGTTCAATATCGCGAACTGATGACCTGCTAACGGTATTTGCCTCCGATTACCAGCTGGGGCCAATTAGGAGATATTCTTTATTGATTTGACAGATCTGGATTTCTAGTTCTTAGCTGAGATTGTAGCTTGTTATCATACTCTCAAGTCTCATGACACTCGAATAATGACCTCTTCTATATGTATGAGTATCTTGTATATTCGCAATTTCTTTAAATAAGGCATAATGCCAGTACTAATAATATATTATTTCCATAAAACTTGTACGTATCACTTTTTAGGGACTTGTACTATTAACGTAATGATGATGATCTTCTTATCGGCCAAAGTTTTGAAGAATTGCCGTCTGTAAAACAGATATGGTTTATTAAGACCTGAGGGTATAGCACGAACATTCCCAATAGTTTTACCTACTTTTACGTTCGAAATCGAACGTCCCATTCTGCCCAGCCTAAATTGAACGCCCAGCTGACAACCAAGTAACAGCGCGCCATAACTCTGAATAAAAATAACATTGACGTGTTAAGTTGACTATTTCGAACGTGATCGTAGTAGATCCATCCAATGCGCGGGAAATTCAAATTTAAATGAAGAATAGAGAGCTTCATTTACACATATAGAATTAATCACTAAGTGAACGTATTAAATGACCAGTCTACGGTAATAAACGTTCACGCGAAACGTAAACAAACAGTATTTCTCAATACGAACCGTATAAATATTCATCAAACCACGCTTAATAAATTCAGCTATCCATTAGCGCATATGTACCTACAAATCGCGACCTACCCCAACGAATCAGACCGTTGCACCATCTAGACTTCCATGTGTGAGCTATTGCATAGATGTATGCACTAACTCACACCGCCGTCGTGTACGTGAACCTCAATTATGATGCTATCGGACAGGGGAGGTTTTCGTTTCGTATGAAGGGTGCTTATATTGATAGATTTGTTAACTGTTCAGACGGTTTACATACCGATATTTCCTATAGTTATTGTCTGTCTGGAAAAATTATGATTGCTTGCGATTTCGTCGCCCGTGGGCTTTCGACGCGAAGAGGTAGTTGAGACGTATTGTAATGGTGCTATTATGGGTGCAGTGTGTATTGTTATTGATTTCCTTGCTTGCATAGTGAGATAGAAATGACCAGGCCAATGGTAGTTTTACTCATGTAGCTTTATTTTCGTGCTACATTTATATGTATTTGTATGACCAAAATATACGTATAAATACTTGTCAAAAACTCATTTACTTTATGGTTTTTATTTTACACCTGTTTTTTTTTCTCTTAGTTATAGCATATTTATTTATTAATACGTGAAGCGAAAACTTTGGGTACCATTTTAAGTAAATTGCGCGGACGGAAGGGTATAAAATTTGGCACAATTGTAGTTCATATAGCCGGCCAATCGACCAGTCGGCGATCTCTAGTATGTTTGAGTACTTTAAAAAAAATAACGAAACACCAATCCAATACCTTTCATTTCAGATTATAAATGATATAAGAACAATTTAAAAAAAAAAGTGACATACAATGGAAACACTTTATTCTTAACTTAAAGTACATCTGGGATAGCACCCAATCTTCATAACATATTTTGCGTTATTTCGAAATAATATTTGTAACCGTGCTATTATTTAAGAGCTAAACATAAATAATTTTGACGTTACTCTGACAACTATTCTACGAAACCCCTTGATTCTGCGGAATCCAGCTTAATTCCTGCACTATATTATCACAACAGGTTACTAGTATATATGCGTTTAGGTATGCTTAAACGATATAATTGTCGTTTTAACCATGAAACTAATGCAAAAAGCAAAAAAAGCACGTATGCGTAAGGTTATATCTCATAAAAACTACTAATACACATAAAATATAAATAGTTCAATAGCAAAACATGATTTCCACATAACCCTTAATCACGTATGATATGAGTTAAAAACTCATTGCGCATTATAAAATGTGCGGCGACCGTTATTTCCCTGGAGGTTGTCTGTCTAGTTTATATGAATAATATAAAATATTACTGATATTACACAAGCGAAATTACGAGTCCAGCCAAAATTTTGTTGCTACACTGTAAAACATTGTTATTTGACAGATTTGACGTCTGTGCATATAAAAATCAATCGTTGTTCGTTAGTCTCGCTCAATCTTGAAAACGTCTTCGGCGGCGGAATTCTTTTTGTTTTGTTTTATTTGCTTTATTTCGGGGAAGGTTTAAAAGAAAAGAAATAAAGGAAAAGACTACGAAGAAAGCAAATTTGTTCATATTACACCTTGTGCACAACGTGCCATGAAAAAATATTATTTCATATACATATAACAGTGTCACGTTTTACGGAAAGTATATAAAGGAGATTGGTTAACTGGCTAATAGCAAACACACCAAAATAGCGCCATACTTGTAGCTGAATTGGGCGGGCGCGTCTGGGTACCAGTACCTCTTTCTTACATAAAATCGGCGTGAAGTGGCGACAATGTTGTCACGTCTAGTGATGGTGTTGTTGTCGAGTTTCGTTCGGTTTGTGAGACTTCCCGGTGGCCTAAACTCATCATTAAGGGCCGGCAGCGTATCTGCTGGCCTTCTGGGTTACAATATTTTCTTACCATTGTATTTTTATTCCTATGTTTGCAATTAAGTTTAAATAAATAAATAAATGTGTTTAATGTGAACTATTAACATTAACCTCAAATTAAAACAGAAGACGTTTTATTCAAGTTTACGGACACTTACGAGATCTTTTGAATCGCCTCTCTCTTTATTTTATCTCGCTATGAATTGTTTTTATCATGTTTTTGAATTCAAATCTATACTCATATATGAAGCTGGAGAGTTTGCTTGTCTGCTTTGAATGTGCTAACCTCAGGAACTATTGGTCCGTCTTGAAAAATTATTTCAGTATTGGATAGCCCATTTATCGAGAAAGGCTACATAAGAAAAAATTTGGCGTCAAGATATATAACTTCTATGACATACCTAACGTCTGATTAAATTGATTGTTAAATAATAAATAAATATATACACTATATGACACACGGACTTCTGTTCCTGAGGTGGACAACTCAATGCCTGTGCTATAGGTAACAGATGCCTGTAATACACGGATACTTTTTTTGTAAAAATATATAAATACACACGTATATATAACACACCCAGACTCAAGGCGAGAATCGAACCCACGACTGCGGAACGAAAGGCAGGGTCGCTCCCCACTGCGCCAACGGGCCACTCAATGTCTTTATTACTCGTGGGAATTCTACTTTATCACTAATCACTTAAACTTCACATATCTTTTCAGAAAGGAAACCATCAATCAATGAAAAAAAATATCTCAGCGACCTCTATTAAGCGTTTCTAATCACTGTTTTGACATTATTGACCTTTCGTTTCAGCCTTCCTGTCGGGTTCAATGGCCGGCGTCGAAATAATTATCTTTAATTAAATTACAGCTGAAATTAATAAATAATAAGTGACATTTCTATTTTTAGGTTGATCTTTTTGATTATTATTAAACCAACTGGTTGACGTCGATTGATGACAAAAATTCATGATTTTTTTCACTTTTAATCAATCAAAAACAACACAGGTTTAAAAAAAACATACGTGCATAAAATTTTAATATTTAACTGTTCGATATATATAATTCAGAAAGACAATTCACATGAGTGAAGTGTCTAAGGACGCGACGGTCAATGGCAGGACCCGCTGGACGGCCAGACACAAAAATTTAATCATCCTAAAAAAAACCTAATTTAAATAGGCAGAACTCGTATGTTATGTGGAGACTCAGTAATTTAATTTGACAATATATTTCTAGGCTTAGATGAAGGCAATGAGTCTTGACGTTTTTCTTTTTTTGCCTACATCACTTGAGAGAGATTAGATTAGCCGGTTATGATTTCTTTTTTTAGTTTAAACAGCTTATGTTTTAACGGTGTTTTATCGAAAACCTAAAATCTTGATACTTATAAAAAAAGCTCTTTTGTTCCCTCAATATTTTAATTCATTAACTGTCTTTAATTTAATTAATTGATACCCATACTTTGACTTTGAAGTCCATAGAGTACTACAAAACTTTGCACGGTTGCATCAAGTCACTGGCCACGCCACATGATCATTGAAATGATCATTCAAATGAAGCTATATCTGGCTCCGGCATAAGAGATATTACTGCATATAAAGATGAAAACATTGTAACGGCTAAAAAGACAGATAATTTAAATCCTCATTTTTTTATCACGGCTTTTTATTTTTTTTTTTTAATCTTGGTACATAATTTGCTTGTCTACGCCATAAAAGGTTAACTTTTTAAAAAGCTGTGGACTTTCTATTTCCTTAATTACTTTCTTTTCGCACCCTTTCTCTTAAATGCGTTCTGCTCGCGTTGACATACAATATCAGTTATAATTCGAAAATTTAACCAATTATTCTGTCTTCCGAAAATATATTTTACATTGACCTTCTTAAAAAAAATTAATTAAAAAGATTTAAAGTAAACCATAAATAAATAATTCTGTTAAGAGAAATTAACATCCAAAACACATTTGATAGAATTGATAGAATCAGGCGTTACTTTGCGGAAATCCATGACATGCATGAGAAACTTTACGAATAACCTTTGTAGAGTCTTCGAATGATCATTTAAATGATCATATAGTGTGGCCGGGAACTTTTTGTTGCTGCGTAGTCTTGTAGTACTTTGTAGCCCCCCAGGGCTGTGTTGCCAGAACAATTTATGTGTTAACATGATTTATACGTTTTCAGCCCCCGTTTTTGGGGGTGCGCCGCGTTGATATATAGTTTATTATATTGATAAAGTATACATGTTTTTGGGTGTCATAGTATAGTTTTCACCAAAGTAGATATATACATATATATGTATATAATAAATTATGAATACAAATGTCTTTTTAAAAAGGTTTTATTTAAATGTATCCCACTAAATACAAAGTACTCGTTAAGAGGAATCAAACGAGCCCAAACTTAAGGCGGCTATATTGTTTTATAACGGAGTTCCTATGGCCACCTTCCAGCTCCTTCGTCATAGCAGTTCCATGTCATCATAATATAGCATTGCCATCTGATATACGTATTTGTGCAACATTTCAGCTCCATCGGTTGAAGATATCTGCTCCAAAATTGATTTGTAAGATTCCACCCGAACAAACGTTGCAAGTTAAATAAAAGTTTTTAAAAATTAATTCGTATTTCTTGATACCGAGAGTGTTGTTGACGGCGGAGAAATAAAGTATAAAATTTCAAGAATCCATATTTCATTTGTAAATATAATTTAAGAGTTATTTCATAAAGGGTAGCCGACGAGTTCATCGCTATTTTTTATCGGTGGCCCAACTTTTGCAAATGAGTGGTAGATTTTGAATAAAGTTATTTCTTTTTATTTAAATGATTTTAGTGGCTGATTGCCCTTATCTTGTAAGGTTATAAAGTCAAAGTAAAGGCAAAATTGTTTATTCATATAGACTTTTTTATAGGCACTTATGAACGTCATACGTATAATGTTATTATTTTAATCAATTAGTAATTTGGTGATAAAATTTACGACTCAAAAGCTAAGTTTACACGGGCTCCTCGCACCCTGCACTGAGAAGAGCCTCAACAGACTCAGTCAGGAATTAAATTAAATTAGATATATTTATCATCGCTGTTCACTGAGTAATTTTGATAGTTTTTATTAAAAACAGTATTTACCTGCAAGTTGTTTTTATTCGCAAAAACCATGGTATTAGCTACAAGGTAACAGGAACTAACAAACAACTTTTTATGTAAAACCTTAAGTTCCGCCATAATTAACGGTTTTTTTTTATGATGCTATCTGTTATTCGCGACTTTGTCTGTATGGTTACAATGATTTTGTTCAATTTCCAGGGTTGTAATATATATTTTGAACGAAACTCTTAATTATCTGTTATTCTCTATGACATCAGCTATCTAGTGTACCAGTGAAATTTTCATCAAAATAGGTCCAGTTGTTTCGGAGGTAATTAGTAACAAACAGACAGACAAAAATATTAAAAATATTTTTTTTTGTCTTGAGCATAGTATATACGATCACATATATTTAATAAAGGCATTTTTAAAGGAATATTAGGAATACTTTGTAGGTATGTCTTGCCTTTGTATTTCCTTGTCTCCTCCCTCTAAGTTTAAATTAAAAGGTTGTATTAGGAGTGGGTGCGACAATATTCCAACGACGGTGCGGTTTGAACGGGGTACCTTGCGGATTTCAGCCCATACCTTATACCGTTGAGCTATTGAGGCTTAAAGCATTTTATTTTAAAGTAACATAGACACTTATATTTTATTTATTAATATAGATTTTACGGTCGAGTGCTCCGCAGGTGAAAAAGGTTGAACATAAAGTAGCAATTGAGTAATGGTCTATGGTTTTTACAGACATGCGATCGTTTTGTACCAAAATGATTTGTGACCGCAAAAAACAGTAGTGTGCGTTTAGTCTATGGATAAATAAAAAATTAAATTGAAGCGTCTGTTTGTGATGACGTGAGAACAAAATTAGTGAAGTATAAGTGCTTTTTTTACAGTCTAATATTCCCTTTTTCTCCTCCTACTAAGCTTAAATTAAAAGCTTGTTTTAGGAGTGGGTGCGACAATACCCCCAACGGCGGTGGGGTTTGAACCGGGTACCTCCGCCACTTCACGCCAATCTCATGTCATAAAGAGGTACTGGTACCCGGACGCGCCGGCCCAATTCGGCTACAAGTTTGGCGCTATCTCTAATTAAATGACGTAGACTTGAGAAAAAATCTACAGCATTATATGACGTCGTAACGTTATAGGTATGACGATGTCAAAAATTTTATGATCTATTTATTTGTAACTTTCAATGGATTTAAAACTAAACATTTAAAACTATATCCCCTATTAAAGACAGCACGAACCACAGTAAAATTATTTAAGCGACCATTTGGTACCAACGCGACGCGACGGTCGAGACAAATTACTTAATACGTGCCTATGACTGGGCACCACTCGAACACCGTTTACATTACTACATTTACGTCGTATTAATTTCTTTAGTACTAACTGTATCTATATACATACATTCTTTAACTTCTATTTAAGTCTTTATTCAGCTTGCACACTTAATAATCTCATTTATAATCAATTTTATTTCTTATTCACAACTTTGTACTCCAAATTACACTCCAATCAAATCAAAAGATTATTCTTTAAGTATAGAATGGGTCTGTGTGTCGTATTACTTACTTACTTACTGGAGCGGCTCAGAAGCCCAAAGTGAGTTTTGGCCTCCGACAGGAATTCGCGCTACTTGTTTCGGTCCTGTGCTGTCTCTTGCCAGTCGCCCACCCGGTTATTGCGTAGATCTGACTCTACAAGGTCACGTCAGCTATACCTGGGTACCCAAAAGGTCGTCGACTAATCGTTTGTCCCAAATATGCTCTCTAGACGCCGCGATCGTCACCCATCCTCACGATGTGACCGAGCCAGCGCAGACGGTGGGCTTTGGTTTCACCGACGATATTCGGCTCGGCAAAAATATCTTGTATTTCTAAGTTCTTTAGTATTCGGAAGCTTCCGTGTGTGTCGCATGGTCGGTTAATTTAAAATTTATGTCGCACTGTAAACGGTGTTCGGGCGTGTTTTAATTTAAAGGATATGCGGGTCAAGTGCAATAAACAAGGAATTCACAATTTTAATTGGTATCTATTTGTAACAGTTACGTCGTAAAGGACATATCCGATTCATCATAATCTTATACTTCTGGAACGTTTCTACTCTTATTTGTTTAAATTTTTTTTTAAGCAAATTAGCAATAATTTTTATTATTCCCGTTTCCCCTCGTACTAAGGTAAAATTAAAAGCTTGTGTTAGTAGCGGGTGCGACATTATCCCAATGGCGTCGTAAATTGAATCGGGTACCTTCCTTGCCGTTTCAATTTGTCCCTTGTACCGTTGAGCTAATAATTCATTTAATAGACTGTTAATAGATTTATATAACACACGAGAGATAGATACTACTCGGAATTATTTATTATTTGTATCTTTAATATTCTTGTTTGTTATCTAATTTAATGCAAAATGTATGGTAGAAGTATGTGTGACTCATTTGAGGTTGGCCAAAAGAATTCGGGATTTGAACTTGGCTCCTTAAAGATTTCAGACTACTTTTTAAGGAAAGTATAATAAATAAATATACAGGACTATATGACACACGGACGTCTGTTTCTAAGGTAGATAACTTAATGCTATGTTATAGGTAACGGTCGCCTGTTATACACAATTTTTTTTTGTAGAAATATAAAAAATACATACATATACATAATACACCGAGACTCGAGGCGGGAATCGAGCCCACGACCTGCGGAAGGCTAGGTCACTACCCAATGCGCCAACTAACTAGTCAAATATAGTTTTTATTTTTATCTGTATATTATATTTTATATATAAAATCGGAAGGTCACACTAAATCTTGTAATAATAATGTTATTTGACATGGCGGTAGTAGATAGATATCCGCTAAGAAAGGATTTTTCGTTAAAGAAAAATTATGGAGGCCTAAGGGAACTCACAAATTTCAGAACGCGGATGAAGTCGCGAAAAACATGTAGTTAATGCTACAAGGGGCAAACGAGCAGACAGCAGGCACCTAAGTGCCTACCGGCGCCCATGGACATCTGCACGACCAGAAGGCCAGCAGATGCGCTATTGAGAACCTTTTTGAAGTCGGTTGAAAAGTTTATTCACTAAATGTCGATAAAGAATCATTTTTTGTTGGAACGATCACCCTTAAATAATTAGCATTTCGAACCTAGGTTTTTACTATGATTCTAGGTTTTTACTATGATTCTAGGTTTTTACTACGAACACCACTCATCCTCACAAACTTCCTATTTCAATTCAAAAGTACACAATTACAAGTAACCGCTGTTTTGTTATGACAATCCAACTTTTTTAGGAAAATGATCTATTAGTGTTGTACTAGTTTATAATACTTAGGAAAACGGCATTATACGTGCAAGGAGGTGCGGACAACACCTAGTTTTGAATATCGTTGAAGGCTAGGAGCTCGCCAATCTGTCTTGAATGGCTGTTTTTATTGTTTTATGAGATGAGACTGTTAGTTGTCAAAGAAAAGCGATGTTCAACTGTACGATCTTTAACTGCAGCCATAAAGCTTTGACGTCATGTTTAACATAAAAATAAGTCATTTCCATCTCAAAGACATGTATGTAAAATTATGTAACAAAGCGACACGCTTCTTCTGTTCGTAACGGTCATATTTATTTGCAAATAATTATTATTTGCTATTGTTTTAAAAAAACATTTGCGGGCGTGCAAATCGAAATATCAAAGACTTTGCCATGACATAAGTATTTATAAAACAGTACATGTATGACCGAGCGTTTGCTTAATTAAAACGGCGCTTTCTAAAAATGAAACTTAGCTAGATCGATTAATCGCCTCCGTAATCTCCCACATTCTAAATTTCATGAAGATCATTGGAGCGGTTTTCGAGAAACAAAGTATATGTATGCGTATATACAAGAATTGCTCGTTTAAATGTATTAGATAGATATATAAAGAAAACGTTCTAAAACTGTCGACGAAACACGCATTTAGCAAGCCTTGATTTAATGAAGGTGTCTATGGGTGCCGGTTAGAAAAGAATTTCAACTAAACCGACAATAGTTTTATATATATGATATGTATATGTGAAATGTACTAATAGTAATAACGTAAATATTAAAAGTAATAACGCTGAAAATAAACCAAATAATACTAATTTATTATTATTATAATCTTTGTTAGGAAATTATTGTTATATCGGCAATTTATTGTGCCGGTAATGGTTTCGGTTAACGGTCTGATTGCATGGAGCCTTGACCAACACCCTAAGAGGCTCTTGCTTAAATGTTAGTTCAATTTGGATTTAAAGGCGAAGTAAGGAAACGACCGGTATTGTGAAGAGGTTTATCAATCTGGACTCCTGAGAGCCTAGCACGAACTCAGAAAAATCTCGATAGTTTTACTTACTCTTAGTTTCGAATCCGAACGTCAAATGAAACATTAATGCCACCATTTTGCACAACTTAGTTACTAAATGTTGATAGCAATAATGAAATCACAACTCGCCCGTATCGGGTCATCGACGTTACGGCCATTTGAGTCATGAAAATAGATGCACGAACCTTCATTTAACGTTTCGTTTCGAACGTAAAAGTAAGTACAACTAGAGAGTAGTCGAGAATGTTCGTGTGAAACCCTCTGGACTGTCTGTTGTTAGTTCCGTGCCACGCCACTGATAGGGACACGGTTCTTTTCTTTATGTTTAAAAATATGGAAAAATAGGTTAAAAAAAGCAGTAAAACTCATGTTATACCTATTTTTTAAAGTAAGTAATGTGAAACGGAAAGGAAATCATACTCTTCATTAGTTATTATCATGGGATTATCAGTAGTTTAATAATACGGTAAAGTTTTCCAACACAAATGACACTTGAAGATAATTTACTTTATTGTGTATTGTTCTCTAGATTATCGATGGCCATCGTTAGGCACGTGTTTGCACTGAGATTTACTGATGGTTAAATATGTTATACACATTGAAATATACTACCAGTACAATGATGCACTAATTACTTCAAAAAACTTACTGTTACGAAATATTTTTATTGATTGTTATCAATCTACACTCGGGTGCAATGAAATTGCACATGAGAGCACTTTTTTGTAAAATGTTTTTTTTAGGCCCACAGCGGACCCTTCTTAGTGTCAACGCGGCATGCATTAAAAGCGTGACGCGTTAAGACCCGCCCCTATGGGCCTGGCACGAACATTTCAATTCTAATTAAAGCCGTCACATCATTTCGCACGGTTCAAAATGTTCGTGCTAGGGTCTCAGGATATTTTTATTTCGGATGCTGTAACAGAATGAAACACCCATCATTGCTTGCACCTATAACCCAATAATCCGACACATCATCATAAACTACCACCCGTTTCGATTTAGTTTCTGTAATTTCACACTCCTTAATCGAGATAAAAGTTACGATCGCTGCTTGAATTAATCGATAATTGCGTATAAATCATCGATGTAAGATTCGCGAGTTGTATCGGGTGTGGGGAGCTAATTTATCGTCAGTATAATACCAGGATGGCGTGCTTTGGGAACATTACTCGTGCCAATCCTTATGGCTTATGATGGTGGGGAAGCGAATACTGTTTGCAGCGATTTCGTCTCGCTTTGCATTTGAAATTTGATGGCCGAAAATAAAGCGGCGAACGAAAAGTACTGCGTTTAAAAACAAGCTTTTTAATTAAGCTATCGCTATATTATTGCATTTAATCCATTCAATTTCAATTGCAACAGATTTTAAACCATAATTAAGGTGAAATTAAGATCTTTGTGATTCATTTTTATTGACCTAATTCTAACCTACAATCTCTCCTAGCACAAACTATACTCTTTGTAGTAAGAACGGCATAACTTAAGTATGTATGTACTAGGTGCGCCCGCGCTGTGTAAAATTAGGTCAAAAAAATTCAATTTAAGCGTGATAGCTTTTAACCTTCTTGGATAAGTGGGGCATTTAACAATGAAAGAATTTTTCATATCGGACCAGTAGTGCCTGAGATTAGCGCGATCAAGTAAAAAAACAATCAAATAAACAAACTCTTCAGCTTTGTATAACAAGTAAAGATATCTTCAAAAAGCTGATCTAAGAGCACTAAATCCATATTTACTCGTACTACAGTTAACCTAGTGGTCGAAGTTTGGCCACATATTCAGGCTTTATTTAGTAATTTAATGTATCAATATTGCAAATTTTATAAAAGTTATAGCGTTCGCTCATTATCCTCTCTATAAACTATTATTGTGCCAAATTTCATACTCCTCCGTCAGAGCAATTTTCGTAAAATGATATCAAAAGTTTGACTGGCTGGCTTTGACTGGCCCGTTGGCGCAGTGGGCAGTGACCCTGCCTTCTGCTCCGGGGATCGTGTGTTCGATTCCCACCTCGAGTCTGGGTGTATTATCTATATGTATATATTTCTACAAAAATATATATTTGTATATAACAGGTGACTGTTACCTGTAACAGAGGTATTAAGTTGTCTACCTTAGGAACAGACGTCCGTGTGTCATATAGTCCTGTATATGCTTCACCCATCATATACAGATTTATCACAGGATTTCGCGTAAGCTTAGTAAAATTGACTTTTATAATAGAAAATAATCAAACCCCGGATCAATATATTTAGAAGTAAATATATCTGGTCCAGTGGAACCACAAACAAATATTGAAGGTGTAATTTTATCTCATGCCAGCAAAAACCACGATGATTGCGAATCGACACACCATGCTATTATGCGCTCTGATTTCATATTTAGTGATGGGGAAGCATTGTAATAATATGCATATATCTTCTGTTTTATTAATTTTGACGCTCTGAGTCTTGCTTTAAGTAACGCCACTCGGCTTTTTAAGTACTTGTTTTTAATATGACTAGCTCAGTCAAGCCTCATTAAGTTAATGAGTTTGTAATTAATAGAAGAGACAAGAAAAGACTAAGAAAAGACAGTATAGCTTATAGATTACAATTGCATAAAGATTCTATTGAATTCACATATTTAAATAATTTATTTTTCTATGTGACCAGAGTAGCAAGTAGGCAGACGGTAGATAATAAATAAATAAATATATAGGACTATATGACTCACGGACGTCTGTTCCTAAGGTAGACAACTTAATGCCTGTGTTATAGGTAACAGCCGCCTGTTATGTCCCCTTGGAGCGAGTTAAGATGACCGATTGCCATCTGACGTCATCCTCGGAACCCCCACGATCTCTACAACCCCACGACTAATACCACTCAGTGACATTAATCGGGTCCCATTATGTTACGAGCCTCCTGAAACGCGGAGGAGACCGGATATTTGAAAATTAGTGTTAGAATGGGTCACCCATCCATAACCCGGTCGCAGCAAGAGCTACTTAACCTAGCGATCGACTCAAATGCCGACCATTGATTAGGCCAGGACCTCCTCTGTTATTATAATTTAAGTAATTGTTATAAATTACTTAAATCGTTGTAAATAAAGTATGAGACAATACGAGCTGTGTGTAGTTATATAGTTTATGAGCTATGGGGTTAAAATATGTATATAGAACTATGAACAGACGGTCATCTGCTTCTAAGGTTGGTAACCTTAATACCTGTGTTATAGGAAACAGCTGATTGATAACCATTTTTTTTAAATATAGATACATACTTATATATGCACCCAGACTCGAGGCGGGAATCGAACCCAGAACCTCTGAAACGGAAGGCTAGGTCACTGCCAAAGGTACTCTACCAAGGAGAAAGACGGATGCACTGGGCTTCAGAGGGTATTCTGGCAGTGCTAGTGAGGCCCATTCTTCAACAAGCGCCTCCTTAATTCCTGGTTCATCTGCGGATGGATTCGTGAGTAAAAGCATTTCCCAGCGGAAAAAAGGGTCAATCCCAACTGTGTCAACGGGTCAGTCAAACGATTGACGATATATGAAAATTATCAGTATCAGTGGAAGCGCCTTAGTCGCCTTTTACAACAACCACGTATGGCGCAGTGACCATTAAATAGAAGTTTTGTATTGAAATTTTCAATAGTCATCCAGTTAGCAACGACCTGGGAGCTTTCAGAAATTGCACTCCACACAAAAAGCTCGAAAGCTCGGAGCGAAGAAAAAAATAACCTAAAGTTATACATAGGGAAAAATATAAAATACGCCGAGTAAAAAATATATAAAAGCAACAAAAATATATTATTCTCAAGACGAGTATCACACAGGTGTGATGCGCTTGTGTGTGTGAGAGCTTCATCAGTGTGTGCTCGGTGCACTGGAAATGTATGGAGTGGTTTTTGGGTTAAATAATTTTAGGAATCGGATATAACCCATAAAACAACACTAAAGCATTTTGTATACATAAAATACTTTTAGAAATTACTCAAAGGTAGCGAATCTATGGATATAAAACCTAAAGGTCATTTCATACGAAAACTGCGAGTAGTAAACATGTGAAACTTAGCAGGAATTTATTCTATACTTAGTAGACATCCGCTAATGACGGATTTTTCGATAGGACCAGAAAAAGGAAGTCTAAAAGCAAGTTAAATTTTACGCGGATGAAGTCGTGGAAGACAGCTGGTAAATAATAAATAATAAAAGCTTCAAAACATTTAGTACAGCCAGGACAACGACAATCGTAAGCTAGAGCTATGACTGAGGAAGTTTGTAGTCTCTACAGAATAACAGCTATTCGCCTTTGCTAGTAAATAGAATGCCAGAGCTCATTGGGAAGAGATTTAAATATATCTTATTTGCAAGCTGGTCCTATACTTGTTCGACACGTTAATAACATTAAAATAATTAAGTTAGATCAGATACTTGTTTTGAATCTAGAAATTGAACATTAAAGAAAAATAATTTTTATTCGATGACGACTCCACAGATGTCTGGAATAGCTATTCCTAGACCGAATAGACGATTCCGTGTATGTGTGCGTGCGTGCACCTCGTATGAAGTATTGCCACGGACACCAGAAATGAATACTAAAATGGAAGCGACTTTGAATTCATAAACTTTTTTCTAAGTTTGGTTAAGTACCAGAGTCCGCTTAGATTGCAGAGGATATAGCTGTAGGGCGAGTTAAGATGACCGATTGCCATCTGACGTCATCCTCGGAACCCCCACGATCTTTACATACTTACGACTAATATCACAAAGTGACATTAATCGGGTCCCACTGTTTTACGTGCCTTCCGAAACACGGAGGAGGTCGCCCACTATTTTTTTTTTACTGCGATATGTGGTAGGAAGACCCAGTACTAGCCTTGTATGTAAAATATATGAATAGGCATAGAATTTTCATTGTTATAATAATAGAAAAAAAATATATAAACCTTTACAAATTTATAGAATGCAAATAAAGCAATCCTACTTACTGGACTTTATTAAAAATCATGTGTTGTTTTATTTTAGAGTACAAAAATCTCATGTATTTAAAATCTGGGGAAAATTTTGGTAATCTCATTTCATAACTTTTTTATATATATTTTTTCCAAACAAATTTGAATGAATTTTAGGTCGGAAACTTTAGGTCTTGGAATTTTTTTTTTTTGCATCTCGGCTGTTTGCTAACCTCTATTTGGGAAACATTGGGTTTTTATCAATAGTAAATGAACATAACTTGTGCCATTGTTTAAAATAAATATAGTAATATATAAAATTCTAAGAAAAGACAGCATTCTAGTAGTTTGTGATAATAATAACAAAAATATACACCATTCTTGTATGTTGAATAAAAGACATTGTCATCTCATTGCTAATTACAACAATAAAAACAAATAAATGCATAGCTTATTGTTAATATAACAAAAGGATTTACAGCATTAATTTGCAACTTTTTCAAAATATTTCTTCTTTTCATCCGGATTTGGAATTATCTGAAATTGAAAATATTTACAGGTTAAATACACTTTATATATTTTCGTTTGTTGAATTATAAATATTGTTATAAATATTAATTTTGTAATATTATAAGAACAATTTAAAAATACAATGTAACAAATAAAAACAATTTTGTTCAGGAGATGGATCTTCCTTTTTATCTATTCAATACCTGGTCAGATCTACTACAGATACACTACCCCAGACTTCCCTAGCTGCTATTGTCATTCTCCCTATACCACCTGTGACAGTAGTATCCGCATCCTTTTTCTCCTTTCCATCTACCTTTATATCTTTTTACTCCATCCTGTCCTTTATTCCTGTCTATCTAATTAGAAGTAGTGCCATGCTTGCAGTCCTTTTGTCTGCAGCTAAATTGTGCTGGTAAGTTCTGGTACCAGTACCTCTTTCTAACATAGGATCAGCATGGAGTGGCAGCGATGTTGTTACATCATGTGATGATAATCTTGTCGCATTTTGTTTAGTTTGTGTGAGTTCATAGTGGCCTAAACGGCTCTTTAAAGGCCAGGAATGCATCTGCGAGCCTCCTAATGGTGGAGATGTCCATGGGTGTCAGCAGTCACTTAGTGAATCTGCAGACCTGTTTGCCCCTTGTAATGTAAAAAAAATTACTATCATAATTTACTACTCACAGTATCTTGGCCTGGCTTCCATCCAGCAGGGCAGACTTCCCCATGTTTGTCTGTATATTGAAACGCTTGCACTAATCTCAGTGTTTCATCAACTGATCTACCGACGGGCAAATCATTCATTGTTATCTGTCTCAAAATACCTTTGTCATCAATAATAAATAAGCCTCTTAAGGTATGACCTAGATCTTCCAAGTACACACCGTAATCCTTAGCAATAGAATGAGTGAGGTCACTTAAAAGGGGTATATTAATTTTACCAAGACCTCCTTCTTTACGTGGTGTGTTGATCCATGCAAGATGAGTAAAATGAGAATCCACTGAACAAGCCACAACTTCAGTGTTCAGCTTCTTAAATTCTTCTACTCTTTCAGAAAATGCCAAAATTTCAGTAGGACATACAAAAGTGCTATAACAAAAGATTTAACACTATAAAACAATGCAATACAAATAACTATAATTTGAAACTGGACATTAAAATGTAATTACATAGAGCAGGCTAAACCCAAAGCTTTTACACATAATATAGTAATATAAATCTAAGTTGCACTTATGTTGTCTAAACTCAAAACTAAAAAATAGATTTCGCGGTAAATTCCAGTGTTTTGTTATCATTTATTTGAAAATTGCTATATTATGAGAAGTATATTAGGACTTTTGAATAAAAAAAGTTTTATGAAAGTAGGAAACGTTTTCTGAAAAATAACCTTCTGTGCCAGTGTATACTGGGGCTTGAGTTGATTCAGTTGCACACAAATAAAGGATTTATAGTCCTTACACTTTTAAAAATCCATTATTTTAAAGTGTGTAAATAAATATGGTAATTATGCAGTTTGGTTACATTTCCCAAAAATGCATATATTTTTTCTTCTCAAACTTTGAGAAGAAAAAATATATTTTTTTTTGCACTCTAATGAGTTCTCTGTTGGGGGAGACAATTTTTTTCAAGTTAGGAATGATAAAATGAAGCTGTCTTCTAGTAAACTCAAACTATCACTAACTCAACCAAGCAATGCAAGGTTAACTAATCACATGATCGGTTTAGCAGGGTTTTAGCGGTTTGGAGGTGCGTACATTTTTAGCCTGAATACATTCTATTATCATAAGTTAAGTCTAGCTCCAAATATAAATAAGACAAAAAGCACAATACTTACAAATCTAAAGGATAGAAGAAAAAAACTAAATATTTTCCCTTAAAACTAGATAACGTGAGTTGTGTAATTTCTCCGTCCACAATAGCAGTCGCCTCCCACTCCGGGGCCGGTTTTGAGACTAAAATTGTAATAATGTACATTTTAATTTCAGTCCTTACCGATATATTGATTTTTATATTAATAGAACATACTCATAGCTTTAGTAAATTGTAATTTATGGTCTATTTTTCTAGCACCGCCTGGAAAAACATTGCCGCTACCGAAGGAATAACAGGAATCGCTTTCGAATAAAGTGCACTCAACATAGCTTAAGACTAGATTTATAAGTAAAGCTATTTTTATAACTGCCATAAAACCCGACATTATTGAATACAAAATTTAAAAAACACTTAAGAATTATCAAGTTATCAACAAATTTGAAACTTCTTCAAAAGTAAAAACGTTTTAGTTAAAAATGAAAATACGGTAATCAAATGTCAAATTTTGATTTATCAAGATGACACGTATTCACAACGCGCAACACATTGATAAGCACAAAGAGTAACATTACAATAGATAAGCCGGTAGATATTATTAATAATATAAATACTTAAAATAAACGTACGAAGTTTAATTAGTCATAATGTCTTTCAACGCAACTTAAACACTAATAATACAATTATTAGAAATTGAAAATTAATACCACGTTGTGCCCGTACATATACTCTATGATCTAACTCTCTGTATCATAGAAAATTCTCTTTGATTTTGATCTTAGTTTGTAGTCTGTTGTGCATCGTTCGCATTCGCAATCGAAGCGAATGTTGTATTTTATATTTTCGTATTAATTATTATTTGTATTTGTGTAAAATAAGATAAAAATGGTTTTCCTACATCATTTTAAATCAATCCCTTGATTTTGTTATCTTATAAGTCCATCGCAATAAGTTGCGGTAAGTTTGAGACTTACTTTACAAGTATCCACTTGTCGTTCATTATGGCGGTCTGATTACAATAATTTTTGTTTGGTCTCTAAATGTGAATATTTTTTAAAATAAATAGTGGTTTTGTGTGTGAAATATTTTTCAATGAAGCATATATAAAGTTGTACATTCTAGATGGATGGACCAGACGAAGGAGTTTTAGAAGTAGATCTATTAGCTGACGATGGTTCAGACGAAGAAAGCGAGGTTCCGCCGTCTTCAGGTACTATACTAAATAAATCATTGTCGCACACAATTTACTTAGTAATTTGTATATTTAAATTAATAATTAGTTTCATATATGGAAATATTTTTGTGAGATTATGTTAAATACATGCAATGTTTTCTATATAGTAATTTATTAAACATAGCTTTTTTGTAAATAAAAACAAGCTTATGTATTAAAAACCAATTTTCCCAGATTTCTATGCTGGACCTGCATCAACACCAACATCATGTGCATCCTCCCCTCGTGGAGAGGAGCCAGCATCCCCACTGGCGGTAGTGTCACAACCAGCATTTTTTCATCACCAAACATATACAAGACCATTCTTTACATCTGGCAGAAGGGGACCCGGTAGACCTCGCAAAGAAGGAGCTAAGCTAGCTCGTGAAGGGAAAATAGTGAGACGGTAATGGTACCTTTTTTATTATATTTTATTTATTTGTATGTCACTAATTACCATGAAGAATTTATTATTATTTAATTAGAGCCTATTTTTTCCACTGCAGGGCAAAGACCTCCCTACCATCTGTCTATTAGTTCTAAGGTCTTGTCAATTTTTATTATGATGATCCAAACCATTTCTTTATCTCATTTTTGGTCGGCCGTGTAGTAGTTTCCGATCTGGGTTCCATGAATTCGAAATTTTGTTCCAAACATCATTTAACATATAGTAGACATATCCCGCCCAAATGGTAATCTAGCATGTAGGTATGGTTTAAAATTGCTGATGTATGTTGCAGCTATAGAGGTAACCCTGGCTCACTAAGAGGTGCTAAGAGACACAGAGGTAGTCGAGATGAGGCACTTGATGACATATTGGATGAAGATGATTTTACTATGCCTGCTCCTGAAGAACCACCATATATGCCAGAAAAATGGTATGATTTTATTATATTTTAGGTTTAGTTTTTGAGAAATAGTCAACTAGCCTATTGCTATAAAACTACTTGTAACATTTAAAAGCAAGTCAATTCTGATTAGCAAAGAAATCTTTTTTGTATGCCTTATTTATATTTGTACTACTGTTTTGTTGATAATAAAGAACTTAAAGTTGTAATGTGTCTTCTAGGCCTGGGAAAGTTTGTGCCTTATGTAACCTAAGCGAGCGCAGTCAACTTGGACAGGGAGAAATGAGGCAGGTACCTTGTAACATTGAAGGCGAAGGTGTCAGTACACCAACAATATCAAATTCTGGTAGAGCCACCCCAACCAGTGTTAATGCTCCAAGCACACCAACTCTTCCCCTACCTGCGGGACTGACATCACCACCACCTGAGTTGTCGGATCCCACCCAACAACAACAAGTTCTTCCGTTAAGCAGGCGCCAAAAGGCTTTTAATAAATGCAAGTAAGTATATCAAAAACAACTACTAAATTGAAATATATTGAAGCAGCAATAGGTGTCTGTATATGATAATAAAAATTGACTAAAACTGATATAGAAAGTTTGCATAGAGATTCTTTAATTAGTGGTAGTGGCACACTTGTAGTCCTTTTGGCTGAATTGTGCTGGCACATCTGGACACCCGTACCTCTTTCTTACATAAGATCAGTGTAAAATGGCATTCCAACAAGAAAACAATAATACCATATTGTGGTTTTCTTTGGATTGTGAGAGTTCTCAGTGGTCCAATAGAATAGTCAAAGGCCAGCAACATATCCGCGAGTCTCCTGGTGGTCTAATTCTGCAATTTTTAGAAGACAGTTACTTATTGTTATTAGAGTCTAAAACATATCTTATTTTATTGGTCATACAAAATTAAATTTTTAATTATATTCTTTTGTAGAAAGTAATTTTTTTAAATACACTGTTAAATTTACTTTTTACGAAAGAATATTTTTGTATTTTGTATTAAGTAAAAAAAATTAATGTTGTCTATATTTATTGTTAATTTTAAATTATCATGTTTGTATTTAAGGACACCACTGTATAATATGGAACATACTGATGAGCTTTCCATCATTGGATTTACTGAATGTATAGAGCTGCCTGCCATAGTATCATCCGGAATGCTTTATGTACATCGGTGTTGCCTTGAATTTAGTCCGCCATTTCAAGATCAAGTGGCTGCTGCGTGTAATACTGAAGAGGAAAAGGAACAAATAGAGGAGGCAAGAGTTCGAGGAATTGTCTCTGCTGGTCTCGGTAGAAAATGTTTCTTTTGTCAGCGACATGGTGCCAGTATCCCATGCAAGGTATAGAAAAATATGTACCTTTATTCTAAAACTGTCTGATGCTTTTTCTAAGGACCTTTATCTTAGAAAAATTCTCATGAAAGTTGGATATCAGATGCCAAATATTTTTCTGGACAAAAATCTTCTCAACAGCTATCTAGTAATTTATAACCTCTTATACTTTTAAGATTTTACCTTTTGAGATGAAAAATCGGTTTGAAACCTACAAATTTGCATGAAGTACTGAACGACAAAAGCCTGATTCTATCACTTAACCCACAAATTTTTGAAGTATTGTGCTGCAATGGAGGACTACTTTATATTTCACCTTACGATGAATAGGTTGTAAATTAATGGATCAGGCACCCGCACTGAATACTGTATAATATCATTATTACTATCTGTCCCAATGCAATCTTAAATCGAAATCAAATTTCTAATATTTTAACATTAAACCGCATGTAAATAAAACTTAAAAGTACGTAACTGGGGTAGCGTGGTTCGAGTCGTTAACTTGTTTTGTGCGTCAACATTTTGTTGAGGATTGCTTCCCAATGTTCACTGTACATTGCGTGCTCTGGACTGGGATGAGGCAGAGCGTGCAAGTGAGAGCGCGGAACAAGTAATAGAAAAGCACGATCGACACGAGCAATCGGCGTAATCGTAAATATATATAAAGTAAAATAATCGTCCGTAAGCTGAATTTACAGACTATCTATTTTTTTTACATATTTTTTTAATATTGTCATTGGAAAGCCAATAATACTTAAACGCAAAAAGGCCATTTTGGAGGAAGCGAATTTAAACTTTTTTTAACAAGAAAAAAAAAATCATTGCTTTTTTCTGGTTTAGTGTAGGAAATACGGTCAAGGTAAAGTAATATTATTTTATAATTAATAAATACTTACACCGATGCGGATCAGCTTTTTAAATTCTTTTCTTTGTTCTATATTTTTGTTTTTTTTTTGTTTAATTTAAAATTAGTTTCTTTTTTTTAATATTATTATGTATATAGTGTTCTCCTTATTATTTAAATTTAAGTACATTGTAAATATCTTTGTTTCTCTTATGATTGATTGATAAAATGTTTTATAATATTCAAAAAAAAATTATAATTATGGCAACAATTTTTTCCTGAAAACAAAATGAGTAACAATTTTAAAAAGAGAATATTATAAAAAAGGTAAAAGAAGATTCTTGTATTATCTTATTCATATAATTATATAGTGATAATATTTGTTCATTTTATTGTATACATTTTATTAGCTACTGCTATTTTATTGCCCGCAAGAACAAAAAACAAATAACCGTAATATATTTTATATAGAGAAAAGATGTGAAATATACGGGTTGAAGATGCCATCTTAAGAAAAGTTAAGGATCTTAAAACGCAAGGCGAGGATATATGGATAACCATATTATGGTGGCTTTATGGTCTCACTTTACGAGCCAAACAAATGCAGTCACTGTTCGCACATTACCTGGGAACCCATTAAACTTGAATGCAATAGCGCTTTTCCAGGTAATCTTTTTAGAATTACAAGCATTATCCTTGAATTACGGTATATAATAGACTAACTGTGCCTGCGATTTCGTCCGCGTAAAATTCGTTCAAAAAGATACATTCAATTTTAGCGTGATGATGTATAGCCTTCGTCGATAAATGGGCTATCTAACACTGAAAGAATTATTCAGTTCAGACCATTAGTTCCTGAGATTAGCGCGTTCAAGCAAAAAAACAAACTCTTCAGGTTTATATATTAATATAGATATATTATTAAGGGCTAGGTAAAACCCGTGACTTTGTCTCCCTTAAATTCAACGATTTTTTACATTTTCCATGGTTTGTAATGTAAGCAGAACCTTAATATTCTTTAATGGGTTTATTAGTACTACAAGGAACCCTTATAATTTCGCTCTGTCCGTCCGTCCATCCATCTGTCTGCCCGTAAGATGGTCCCGACCCTAGTATTTCCAAACTATTAGACATAGAGACTTGAAATTTCCCATGTTGATACGATTTTGAACGAAATCGGACTACAGCTTTTGAAGTTATTGAACAAATACGTTTATAGCTTATCAAATACGGAACCCTTCTATTCGTATCTTGACACGCTCATGGACATTTTATTTACTTTAGAACCTTCATAGGACTTATAATAAACAAAGAATATTTAAAAAATACTAAATTTGGTTCATTCATTCACCAAATACGGTACCACTAGAAATAGGAATTTATTTTTATGAATTCCTATTTTATTTTTAGTCTTGAAATAAAACTTCGAAAACGTAGTGAAGAAGTGTAGAATTTTTTAATTTTTTAATGTAACCAATACAGTTTAGATATCAGCAATCTTCGCTGCATATTGCTTATACAGTGAAACCTGGTTAATTGAGACATGAAGGGATCTGCAATTTGTTTCACTTCTATAAGTGTATACCTCTATAGGTATGTGGTATACCTATAGCGGTATACACTATAGGTATACCACATTATGCAGTGTCTCAGACATCCAGGTATAAAGAAATATCTGTCTCATATACAGAGGGTTCCATTTGTGGGAAAGGCACACCAAGGTGGAAGGCTTTTCGGCGAGGAATGAAAGGTGGGAGCGAAGGTCGATATGCTCAACTGAAACCACCGAGGTTTGTCTCCATGCTATGGGAGATGTCGGCGACGAGTCGCATACATTAGTTTCTTAAAATATAACTAATATATAAATTGTGTTGACAACTCTAAATTAAACTTTAAATTCTATTGCTCACATAAACATATTTACTAGGACAACGTCGGCCTGGATATTCCAGAATGGGCACAAAATGTTATGCCGCAGATAAAAAATGCCACTAAGTTGGAATACTACTGCTTCTATTACAATAAAGAACTTGTACAATTGGCTGGAGGTAAAGAATTACTTTTTACTATTATTTAATCAAATAAATAGAATTATTAAACAAACAATTGTCAGTTTCTAAGGCAGAGTAAAGTTCAATTAAAATTTATTCCTTTAAAGCAATTAATTTTAATCTTTTTAAAAAGACACTACATTCTAAGTAGGCACAAATTAAATATAAATTTTCGTTACAGGAGCGCTTTTAGGTGATATAATAAATAAAGCCAAAGCAACTGTAGCGAGTAGCAGTAGTGAAAAACCGAAGTTACATCTGTACTCCGGCCATGAGATAAATGTATCAGCGGCCTTGGCTGCTCTAAAGGTTTTCACACCGCACCAGCCTAAGTACGGTTCCGCTGTGCTACTGGAGTTGAGAAAGAATATCCACACGGGAAAACTCGGTTGGTTGGTGAGTAAATAAATGAATACGATTCCTAAACCTACTTTGAGAGTAAAAATTTAAGGAATGAGTAATGCTTTATTAATGGAACTGAATTAGATGAATTGTATCTAGACTCGAATGCAAGGAAATCGCACTTAAGAATATTCTATGGTGAAACTTTTCTATTTTATTTTTTAATTAAAAAAAATATTTATTTATCAATATGGGATTAAAGGTCATTTTAATACCTATCCGGTGAGTGATCTTTAATGTGACGTAAAAAAAAATGTATATTTTAAATTAGAAAAACGAAATAAAAACATTTTACAAAAGAATGGTCTCATGTGCGATTCCATTGCACCCAAGTGTATTTGGTTTATAAAGGATGCATAATTGGCTAAAATAGACTCATCTTTAAACAACACTAAATTATTACTTATTCCGGTCTCTATTCTACATAAACATACTAAAATAAACGTCTTTTTTGTGTAAATTATTACCACATTTAAGTATATAGATTACTTTTAACCATTAACATTAAGAGATAATACGGTCGTTACAGGTAGCACAGACATATATTAAAACGCCATTTAAGACTCGCAGATATATATGTTTATTCCATTTGAAATATACATATTTTTGGTAGTCAATAGTTTTACAATATACTTCTACGCGAATCGAAATCGTCCTGTTTGTTACGTCATTGAATTCATCGAATCTCAAAAGCAAAGCCTACATATCGAAAATAAGCGGTTACTTTATTTGACAGTTTAAGAAACATATATTTTTTTCATAGGTGGTATACGCAGCAGAGGCCGGAGGCCCTGGGGAAATTTTACCTCTGCCGGACTGTGATGGCGAACCTCTATGTGATTTTGATAAGTTCCTGAACATCACTCAAGATATAGTGTTATCGCGAGAAGAATATAGAATTAAATGTGATACTCCACTTAGTAAATGAAGTTAAATCTAACAAGTATTGTTCAATAAACGATTAATCCTACTAAGTAAGCAGTTTTAGTTAAGTTTGATTAGAACATTGTTCTCCCGTGACCCTTAGTTTAGGGTATTAAGTACTTCACGAATAGTCCAATTTGCATACTAGGACTATTGCAGATATAAAGAGCCATTTCTTTTTCTACTAAGTTATATCACTTGACAACAAGATTATGTTGGTAATGCTGGCCTTCAAGAAAAGAAGAAAAAATAACGTATATAAAATGGCCAGAATCTCGTTTTGTTGTAATGTCAAAAATAATAGACTTAAAATTTTGTCATAGAGCCGAATGTTACCTAAGTATTTTTTTATGTTACAAGGGGCATACGAGCATGCGGTTCACACAAGTGACTACCGACGCCCATGGACATCTGCACCACCAGAAGGCTAGCAGATGCGTAACACAGGCATTAAGTTGTCTACCTTAGGAACAGACGTCCGTGTGTCATATAGTCCTGTATATATTTATTTATTAAAAAAATACAGTATGCAAATCTAAGTAATTGTAACCGAATTTCAACCAGCCGGTAATCGCTAGTTATTAATTACTACTTGTTGGCATTACAAAGGATGTCAAGTATGCGAAGGAACTTACGAGAGATATATGTCAGATATTCTTACGCGAACCAGTTAATTCTTATGGGCTTAAGTGGCCCTTATTAAAGTATGATTGGCGGTTAAGCAGTTTAAGAATAAATGCATCTCAGCTTGCTTAATTGTAACTGACTTTGAGTCTCATTCCATTCAGCTAAAGGTCATGGAATAGTTATTGAAATTGACTACAGAATTACAAAGATAGATAGGGCAAATTAAAAGGACAGGGCTTAATCCGACATAATGGGTTATTAGCTACCTTTAGTCGCTCGCTTTTAATAAATGTTGCAAGGAAAATATAAATATTAGTGCTCCGTTTGTGTACTCTTTTTTATTACCTACGAGATAAAACCCCTACTATTGTAATTAAACGTTTCCTCTTAAAGAATATTGGAACTAGTTTTTAGGTATGACTGGTATACACTTTTACCTTCCAGCTAAGCTTCAAAGCCTATGCGAGGGGACATTGCGACAATATTCCATTGGTGACGGGATTTGACTCGGGTGCCTTGCAAAATTCAGTATATTCCTTCAACCGACGAACTATTTAAACTCTAATTAAAGTTTTTTCAAGCATCATTTAAATTTTATTAGCATGTTTATATATAACTAGCAATGCTCACGACATCGTCCGCGTAAAATTAGGTAAAAAACATAGTTTCAATTTCAGCTTGATGATATATAGCCTATATAGCCTTCCTCGATAAATGAACTAACTAACACTGAAATAATTTTTCAATTCGGACCGGTATTTTCCGAAATTAGCGCGTTCAAACAAACAAACAAACTCTTTTAATTCAAAATCAAACTTTCAACGCGTCTAACGATACATATGATGTTGTAAGAAACAGCTGTAGCAACACAGGATTCTAACAAAAACTAGCTAATAAAATTTTAAAGACGTCCCAATGGCAGCTAACCTCGCATTTTATTGGGATCATAGCATGTGTTTCAGGACACGGATTTTCGACTGCAGGGAGCATTTTAAAAGCGATATATTAGCAGATGGGGATTATCTTAAGCAGGACCACCTGTTTTGGAGTCAACTCTGATGTTCGAGACGTGCCCTTTCTCCGCAGGATACATTTATTCAAAGACGTTCGCGTGGATTACTGAAGTTGTGTTGAGTTATGGGCGAGTTTTACCATAAGATATATGGCGATTTGGTTGAGATGGTGCATGTTGTTTGGTTTCAACAATGCGTTGTTATTCTGTCTAACTACTTCTGTTATGTGTAATTAATATTTTCACAAGGATCCTTTTAAGTAAACATAAAAATTTATGACGTTTAATATTTTTAGTAATTTACTCCTTTTTTTATATTTTTAAGAATGGAATAATGTTTAAGGTATAATATAAGTGTTCTTACGTTGATCGGCAATTATTGTCTCCTTACTTTAAGAGACTTACTTCACCGAGACGCCATGGCGACGTCGCCGGTTACGTATCCAACTCATATTACAATTTAGGACAGATAACAGACTTGGTCATGGTTTGGCGACGCCGCCAAATTATAAGCGTTGCCACGATTACTATTGGCTACTCATTTGGCAACCGCAAATATCCATGGCTTCGTAGCCGGCGACGTCGCCATGGCGTCTCGGTGAAGTAGAAGCCTTACTATTTCATTTGCAAAGGTTGACAATATAAGAACAATAATATGAACACAAAAGAGGGACCGCGGGCAACAAACAAGGGGATCGCGGGCCACAAACAGAGGGCTTGCGGGCCACAAACAGAGGGATCGCGGGCCACAAACAAATGGGTAGGCGGGCCACAAACAGAAGGATCGCGGGCCACAAATATAGGGATCGCGGGCCACATTGCCGACCGCTGTCCGAGATGAGTCTAATTGGTTATAAGAGACTTTGTATTCACGTAATAATCTTATCTCGGTATGTTATATCAACTATTCAATTACATTAATAATTGCCGGGAAAACCCCAAAAACGACCCTTTCAAACGTTTTCTATCTAAAAATGTAGAGTCAATTTGACTTTATCGCTATGGAAATAAGGTACATATTAAATTACAAGCACTCACTGTTGTCTAGGCAATGTAGGTGTTCCTAACATCGAAGAGTCAATTTGCACTTTATTACCGCTGAACAAAATAGAAACGATTCGTAGTCATTCGTTATTTCTAATAATATGGGAATGGTATAAATTTGGATAATATATGTAAATAGTAAACCCAACGTTCGGGCAGGACATCGTCAGCCGGGTACGCTAATGTGTAATATAATTGAAACAAATTAATCTCAATTTTGGCAGAACCCTGTTGATTATTCTACGGAACCCATAGGTTCCGCCGAACCCAGTTTGGGAATACCTGCTCTATGGAAAACTCGTTTTGTATAATGTGTAAAGTATTATGTGCAGTTCAAACAATTATACGCATTTCCCAAGGTTTAATAAGAGTGCTTTGATATATGAGATAAAATATTAATTTATTTTATCCTGTAACATTTAGAGAGGAAGTTAAACACAAACTGTTATCGCTGATATCATCATAAATGTATCTGATAAAACTTGTTAACCTTAATTGGATACTTAACTGATGTAAAAAAGCTATCGGATAGTGAAACAAAATAAGTTTTTTTTTAAATATTTATCGAAAAATGTTAATGAACATTATAACAAAACTTAGATATAAATTAAACTGTAGAGACGCACATGTTTACAGTGCGTCTCTAAAGTTTAATTTAATACTATAAAGTCTATAAACTCCTTGAATTTATATTTATAAAACCCGCGTTACCCGCAACCTCTTCCGCTTAAATAACTTGCAAGAGCCCCTTGACCTCCTAAATCTAGCCCCATCGAAAAGCCCGTTCTTAGCGGACGCCCACTAACTATAAACTACCTACTAGCTAAATTTCATCATTGTACCTACGTGCCGTACGTTCATACATGATTAAGTACAAACTGTCCTTTCGCTTTATACTGAACGTTAGGTTACTTACTATTGACTACATTCTATTATCCTATAACATTATTCCCCGTTCTCGTGCCCCTTCCTATTCCCGTTCCGTTTTGCACAGCGAAAGCGAAAAGGAAATAGTACAGCTATTTCCTTTTCGCTTTCGCTGTGCTATTCCTTTCTTATTATACAAATTTTGTCTTAACAATAACGAACACAACAAAAAAGAAATTATCCAATTTGGTGCACTCGTTCGGAAGTTATGCACGGGTATACATTTCAGCGACTCATTTTTATTTACCACTATAAATTGAGATGTAAGATATCCTATCTTTCAAGTTGGATCAAACTGCACACGGTGTGCAAATTTGATTAAAATGGGTTACGTAGTTTAGGAGTCCATATTGGACAAACAACGTGACGCGTAATTTATATATATATATATATATATATATTAAGATAAAAAAGCAATGAAATAATATATTTTTTGTGACAGGTATGTGTACGAAGTTGTCCGTCGGAAACGATGTTAATAGAAAAGAAACTGACAGAAAACACCGCTACGTTAGAGGAAATGAAATCACACATGATATGTACTGACGATGTTAACATGCAGACGTTGACTCAAGCCGAAGCTCTGGAACACATGAAAACGGATAAATGTACCAGCTTTGTGTTACAGAGCCAACCAGGTAAATCTCTTTGTTTTCGCCCATACATAATTTTACACCATCATCACGTTTCTTGTGTTGATCCATTTGTTAGTTCTTATTAATACAATAGTGCAGAGGTTGGCAACCTTTTGACAGGCACGGGATATATTGTTAAAAAAGCCACATCGTTATAAATAGATGTTGACGGGCCAAACTTGCAAAATAATTATTGAGAATAGGTATCCAATTAGTAGACATTATACAAGCGATATTAAAAATGTTAACTTTTAGTGAATTAGAACAAAATTTTGGCACTATAATTAATTACCTATCGGCATGTCTGAGGAATTTATAACTGTCATTAGTCGTTTGTAGTCTATGGATGCTATTATGTGGAGATAGTTCTCGAACGTATCATGAATAGAAGTAGTTAATTTTGAAAAATATTTCTAAACAATTTTTTTCAAAATAAAATTTATAAAATTGCCTTTATAAATATTTTAAAACTATGTGCAGCTGATTAAAGCTTTGTTTGATCTAAGGTGCAGCTTCTTGGCCCAGAAGGTAAGCTTAGGTTTACAGCCAAGCAATGCTTTAGCATATCTGGACTCTATCACATGGTAGAGTAGCAAATATGCGGAGAATTTTCATCGTGAGAACTGTTAAGGTAAATGAATATTTGACGAATAATTAGGTAAATTAAAAAATTATTAAATAAATGATCTAAAAACGCATCATCGTCGCGGCATCAGCTTCGTTGGCATATAATAAAAATATTTGGTCTTGAAAAGAGGACTATCACGACACATTCTCAAAAATCCCTGTCAAATTTCGTTCCTGGAATTCGACACCGCAAACCCTAAGCCCTCCCTTTATTTTATAGCCTATTGTTTTGGTTAATTTTTTATGTAGAATCTGGGACGCATCAAATTTCAACCTAATATAAAGACCGTGTTGTTAATTTTAGGGTACAAAACTTGCTCCTAATGCCAGACGGAGCTAGACATAGCTCAAAGGGTTTGTATATTTTTGTCCTTGAAGACTACAAAGTACTACAAACCTTTGCGCAGCTACATAAAGTCCCCAGCCACACTAGATGATCATTGAAATGATCATTCAAATGAAGCTATGTCTGGCTCAAAATTAAAATTAGGGCTAAGAACTTACGCACAGACCTCTTTGTGTTGTGTTTTTAAAATGTTAAAAAATTTTGAGGAACTAGCATTTAGGACATTAATTTTATTTAAATAACTATAAAAGCGTATATAAAAGGCCAAGAGTCTACACTAATAATATTAGTTAATATCAGATGGTTGTCCATATGACTCATCCATTGCTATTACGTATTTAATTTATTTTATTGGTTTGTAATCGGCTAGATTGTGTATCAGCCAAACGTGTCTTTGTATGAGGAAACGACGCACGTTAGATCATTTCTAAGAACTTGAACCTTGTACAGCACAAATCTCACACAAACATATAAATTGGAATGACGCACCTGTTGATAGCTCCAGTATCTAACGGAGTGACCTATTTAATTTATTGGTGTTATCTACAGTAATGTTTAGTCGTTACATTTAAATTGTACAAGAATGTTGTAAACTGACCGTAAAATGAATTTCTACTCAGTGTATTTTGAGTTAGAAAAATTAACGTCGACACAGCATTTTTTATGACTATTCCTTGTACACGATCCTGGATCATAGATTTTTAAGTTCTAAGTGTTAAATGTAATGGACGAATATGTGTTTATTGTCTAATTCGAATGTTAACAAAATTGAGGGCCCTCTTTGGAGGCTGGTTGAGTCAAGTACACAAAAAATATGATCAAAATTTCCAACCATTTAAAAGAAATCAGTTAAACACTCACGCAGAGGAGAAGTGTATATACATACCTATAAATTATTATTTATGTTATCATTATTTAATATAATGAAAATACCTCGTTAAATAATTTATAACAGGTATATATATGTTAAGGACAGAGGATAAGCGTTGTTATCCAAAGAGGGAACGCCGCCAACCTTCAAAGAACATTGGCGTCTGGCAATGATGATGATTTTTTGTTTTGATTTTTTTTCGTCATATCCAAAGTAAATTGAATATTTCTTATATTTTTTGTTATTTAAGTTAGAATTAGTTATTAATTTGTTAATATTTAAATGACATATATCGTACATACTTTATTCATCATAAAATTGTAATTCTTGTAGTTAATGAATAGTAAAATAGGATAAAATATTCGTAAGATAGCCTCAAGGTTTTTTTTAGTATTTTTTTCACCAGACAGGCGCCGAATGCCACGAGGAGGTTTTGATGCTTTTTTGTTGCCAAAGCCTCTGTGACGGTGAAGTTCACATCGCACAGTTCACTTCGCCTCATGTAGTAAAGTATGCTTCTACATAGTTTCGGCGCTAACGTCGTAGCGCGGGAAGTTTGTCGTCGCGGTCGTAGCGGCGCTACGCGCGGCGTGCTACGGAGCTGTAGCGCGACTGCTACGGCTACGAGCGGCGACCGAACTTCCCAAGTCCGTGCACATGCGCCCCGCGAGTACATCCTCTGATGCTCCGCGCCGACAAAACAACTTAATGGCTTTAAGTAATGGAGTAGAAACGCTCGGAGTTAATGTGCTGTCGTTATATCATATACGACGCGCACATGTCCGCCCCAGATGTAAGGTCCAAGGCCGTACGGCCGATATGGTAAGTGCTAAACCTTAACTCCCGTGTGGTTAGATACTGCTTATCACTTATCTGATAAAATATTAAATGACATTACAAGATTTATATGAATGCAATACGCAATTTTTGATACTAGACTTATAATATGAACAAATTACTTGTGTCGTTTATATTAAAGCGAGATCAATATTTCGATTGCTATGACCTGATCAAGCCACTCGTTGCTTTAACGGTGACCACCTGTTTGTCAGTTATAGCACGAGACCAACTTCCACCAAACGCACCACCTAAACGTGCACTGCATGTATAATTGCATTGTATGGTCTCTTCCATTACCGACCTAACTTTTTATTTATTTACAAAGATATACCAGCAGCGTGTGAAAATATATTTAAAAACTTAATCAATTATGAATTTCGTTCAATTTCCAACGCGATTGTAAGTACATACAGCATTCAAATACAAACTAGTCTCAAAGCAACGGGGAGCATATTTATGTTGGATCTATAAAGTAAATTGGAGTTACTGGTTGAGTGATGCGGCTAAAACTTAGATGACTAGTAAATCATCTGCGCATATACGTATAGTTTATAGTTTCCTTTAAAATTGAAGTTCTATTTTTAATAAATGTGTTCAAAAACTCTGACGTTGGACAACATGCCTGTTTGCAGTTTTCGTTAGTGGCTACCTGCCGTGACAATGCGGTGCTGTCGTGAAGCCATGAAGTGGACGATTACATAGTGTGTGACTTAGCGCGAGTAGAATGCAACATCAAACTATGAGGTTGGTTGGAACATTTGTATTAACACACACATCTTACTTGGGTTGTATCAATGCAATTTTTGAAAAACAAAGTACTGCCACAAAGTAATTTGAGTTCGTAACATAACAACGTAGACTGTCCAAACGAGGTCTTTGACAAAAATAAATTCGCCGCAGGTAATACTCGTCGGAGCAGAACAACCTTTGCTGCCGAAAAATGCGGGCCATATTTAATTTGTGAAGAAACATATTTGTTGTTGTTTGCTTGGGGTCTGCTCCGCACACAGACTATTTCGTTAGCTGATAGCGCTTGCGGTGTTTGCTTTAAGCGCTCTTTTACTACCGACCTTGGTTACTCCCAACGAGTAATTCTTTTTGAAGAAGGTGGTTATGGAATTCAAAACAGTTATATTTAAATCAGCCTATTCACGACATTAACATTCGTTAATCTTTTTATCTTCTTCTATGATAGTAATATTTTTAGGATTGTCCAATGCGAGCGACGCTTAAAGTTCTAAGTTTCCTTCTATTCTAGACCCTGTCTGGTTGGTGATCACGGTCGCCCTCCTTGTGGAGGGTACTTTTTCAAATTCGATCGGTTACATTTCTTGTTCTTGTACATCGCAGATCGTTCTCTTTATAGCAAAACATTACAACTACAGAAAAACTATTGTGCGTCAATAACACTCTCACGACCTATTGCGGAAAAAAATCAAAAACATTGTCCTTTTACGTCTTATATTTTTTCTGTTCTTTTTCCGTCTCCATGGCAACCAATAAAATATTCAAAAAACAATTCTTCGTCAATGTTCTGTCATAGTCTCTTTGGTCCATGCGGCCAGCGTCATAGTTGCGTCAAAAAAGTCCGTAACACGACCTTATTTTCACAAGTCGTAAGGAGAATATCTTTCGTTCGGGGAGAATCGAGTAAAAAGGTTAGAGGCAGTAAATTGACATTGTAACCGGCGCGCTCTCTGCACATTAAACTATTCTGCGATCGTCCGTGTTTTATTGAATACACCACACATGCTAGGTGACATGAAATGCAGATGCATGACATGCCAGGTGCTTTTATATAGACAGAATATAACACAACGCTATATATGACAATTAATATTGGTATATAATATACCGAGAAAGTGCTTCACAATTTTTGGATGACAGCTCCTAGTTAAAGAAAATTTTGCTAAGGGTTATTGTTAGAATGTAACGTAATGAATGACAAGCAAAAATAGGCCTTATAACTAATTGACGTGCAAACGACATTCGACCTTAGAGTGGCAAACCAATTTCTTGGTCGACTGTACATATTGTCGTCACGACTTCGCTTTGACACTTTCATATACACGTAGTATAAAGTATACATGTGTTTGTAAATATTTGGCATTGGTGTGCGTGTGTGGTTTTATAATAATTTAGTATACTTATATATAATAATATAATGTAAAATATGCATTATGAATTGATAATAATATAATTTGGTAAGACATAAATATAAAAATAATTTCGAAAAATATTTTTACAAACGCCCTAACAGGGTAATATGAACATATTTAATATTAATAAATAAATTATATTTTGCGAAAATATCAGCATTCGCATACCCTTCTTTAACTACGAAAACTTTAATTGTGCCAAAGTTTCATATGCCTCTGTCCGCACAATTTTCATAAAATGTTAACCCACGACCCCCGGAGCGGAAAGCGGGATTACTGCCACTACGCCAACAGGCCGGTCAACATGCACCAGTGATACACCGCATCGTTACAAAACTGGCATCAATAAAAACGCCAATAAACTACTGATTGCTAGTCATTATCTGTTATGATAATAATTGGATGTTCATAAATTATTAAGTGTGTGACACTAAGAAATCTATAGGTATTATATGAAAGCGAAAGGTCACCCGCCCACCAAATCTCAAAAACCGCGGGACATACGAAGAAGATAAATTGATAATAGATTTAGGACAGTTGCTCGTTAATGTCTTTCGATAAACCGTTAAAATGAACCGTAAATGTTGCCATATTCGTGAAAATTAAAGCCGGAAAACACAATATAAATATGTATATATATTATGTTTAAGGCTCCTACCTCACCGAGACGCCATGGCGACGTCCGAGCCGAGGCCGGTTACGTATCCAAACAATACGTGATAAAATTTAGAACAGGTAACCCACTTGGCGACGGTTTGGCGACGTCGCCAAATTAGAAGCGTAGCCACGATTACTACAAGCTACTCATTTATCAACCGCAGATATCCATCGCTATGTAGCCGGCGACGTCGCCACGGCGTCTCGGTGAGGTAGGGGCCATAACTTTACGGGGACGAAATCGCGTGATACAGTTAGAAATTTATTCGACTATCCTGTCTAGACTGAAAAACACGTAAATACTGCCGTATAATATAATAAATAATAAATAAATATAATCGTTGCTTAATCAGTAGCTTGCATTTGAGTCGATCGTTAGGTTAAGCAGTTCTCACCTCGGCCGGTTGGTAGATGGGTGGTCTATTCTAACAATGGTTTTCAAATATCCAACCTCCTCTTGTTTCGGAAGGCACGTAAAACAGTAGCTCTCAATTAATGTTACTGACTGATATTAGTAGTCCTGACTAATAAACAAATTACAATATTTGTCTGTGTGTCTGTTACGGATGATCATCGAAACGAGAAGGTGGTTGTAGCAAAATCACTAGCCAGTTGAGTCGATCGCTAGGTAAAGCAACCTCTTACCGCGGCCGGGTGATGTTTTCAAATATATTAAAGTTACTAAGCGATAATAGTCGTGAGATTGTAGAGATTCTGGAGGTTTCGGGGATTACGTGAGCCGCCATTCGGTCATCTTAACTCGCCCCACGGGAGACTCGCCCCCTCCCCCTCCACTAGACCAGGACAACGCTAAGAAGGCTGTCTATAAGCTTCGGTAGTCACGTATAATCAGGTAATCCGCACGCCCCTTTGCCTCTTAAAAAAAAGAATAAATTGCTTATTAATGAAACTTAATTTCTTGCTTACCCACAAAATTTTAATTATGTACTAATCATATTCATTGCGGATGTCCCCTGCCACCTGGTACAAATGCTGAAAACTAGATGTGTACCAGTTTATATCAATATATATCTCGTCAACTAGATGGCGCTTTAAAAAAAATGCAAAACATACTTGAGGACTATTGTAAGATAATACAAAAGCCATAACTATCAAATTAGGTACACAAGAAAAAATTTTATTATACTATATATGTGGTACGACGTTGGAAGCTATCTGAAACCAAGCACTATCGTCTGTACAATGTGTACAGCCGCTATTCTCGTTAGTACAGAATATATAACACTGCTAATAACTTGGTAATGACATTTATTTTTATGAAATTTATTTATTTTTTATGTTAACTGTTTGAACACAATGCGGTGTTAAAAAAAAACCCCTACTTAGCAGGCGCGTATCCAGTCTTTAAAAGGATGGTGGGCACAGTCACTCAATTTTCGGCCGCGCCGTCGCGCTTCTTGCCGATTGCTGTACCCGTGACTTCATCCGCGTGGAATTATTACTTTGCGTAGCATCATTTAATAGAATAGCTCCAATTGTTTGTCTCTTAACACAAATCTATAAAACTGTCACATAAACCTTACATTGCCTAAAAAAAGTTTCAAGCTTTAGGTCTAAAAATGATGATATTTACATTCAACCTTTGTTTCTCTCTTTCAACCCCTTTTTGGCGTTTCACAAATTAATTGCAACGCTTGGTTGTGTGTGCAGCGTGTTTATTGTATGTTCAAAAACGCACTTTAAGCCAATGAATGATGTTGACGAGCTTACGTGTTTACGTCTACATTACGTCTTAGCCGAATTGTGCCGACGTGTACCAGGGTACAAGTACCTCTTTCCTACATAAGATCAGTGTGAAGTGGCGGCAATGCTGTCATGTCAAATGATGGTATTGTTATCGCGTTTCGTTCGGTTTGTGAGACTTTCCGGTGGCCTAAACTCGTCATTAAAGGCCGGCAATGCATCTGCTTGCCTCTTGGTCGTGCAGATGTCCATGGGCGTCAGTAGGCACTTAGTTGCCTGCTGCCTGCTCGTTTTCCCCATTATAACATAAAACAAAATGCCATTTTGCATGTACTTTGGAGGGGCGTGTATTTTTAGACTGTACGCAATCTAACATGAATTTTGGCCCTGGGGGAAATATATCGCAACGGACGAAGAAATTAAGTGCTAATGGTTTGCTTTGCTAATTGCAGGCTCTTATAATTTCTAAGTAAATATATGTTTTCCCGAGCATCATATTTCTTCGAAACGTTTGTATGTAAATAATTCAACGATGTTGAAAACTATTCAATGTCTTCAGAGGTTTAATTCTAGTGCGGATTTTAGGGTGATAGAGTCTTAGCCCGCATTTGCACGAGAGTGTTTTTTTTCCGCGCGTTCGAATAGAACCAATGCACTCCTAAGTTTGTGTTTACACGACAGTGCTTTTATAACGCAACACTTCCTTATTGAGCAATGTTCTATTTTCAAAACTATGTATAAACATATACGCTATATTTTCGTAAGGCCGATGCTAAAAAAGCGCCAACGCCTCGATTTTATTATTAACGAATGAGGGCTAACACAGGGGCTTTTAGAAAATTTTTGGTTACAAATTATTAGGTGGTACACTTGTTTTGAATAGCTTTAGTTAAAAAAGTCATGTAAATATGAATTAAAGACATAAGGAAAGCTATTTCATATTTTTTTTTGTTTCATTCTGAATTTCCGTCAAAAAGGGCCAAGACCGCGTCAAGATTACGCTTAAATACAAGGATTCCGTATCTAAAATGCGATAAAGATATTTATTAAATACCTTCAAAAGTTGTCCGATTTCGCTCAAAATAATTTTCCGAATAAGTTTTTAGTATGTCCTATCAACATGAAGAAATTTCAAGTCTCTACATCTTCACTATAACATTCCACATGGCAGTAATCTCATGAGCAAGATCTAAATATTTAGTTAATTTTTCTTTTTCAGCTCTAATGAGATGATATTAATCGTAAGGTTGTAGAGATCGTGGTGGTTCCGAGGATGACGTCAGATGGCAATCGGTCATCTTAACTCTAGTACTTAACCGGGATAGCGCTAGGAAGTAGATTAACCTTATCCGCGTGTTTGCTAAAAAACAGGACGATACCGTATTAGGAATGACATCAAAGTTCTTTGTCGTTCGTGTGGCCACTGGGAAAATAATTTCCGGTCGACGCGTTCTTATTAGAAAGAAATAGGCCTTATATCGTGTGGGTAAACATGTATTTGATGCCGAAATTAGTTTTCTGTCGTATAGCTTCAATAACGTAAGATACTTCGTTGTATCCAGGAGTCCATGCCACCTTTTTTACGTTTAGATACATTAACTGAATACACTTTTATAACTATAAAGCCGGTGCCCCACTATAGCTTCATTTAAAAGAATACCTTTTTTAACATTGAGTGTAGCCAGGGTCTTTGTGTAGCTGCGCAAACTGTGGTAGAAATATTTGCAAAAAGCTGGCGCTTGATATATTTGAACACTCCTTTGATCACTGAGTGTAGCCGGGGACTTTGAGTATGTGTTTAAAGCAGGGCGCAGGCTACTTTGTACTCATGTCAACTTTGAACGATTAGATGTCCCCAAAAAACCAACCCGCATCGGAAAGTTCAAAACTTTAAGCCTCGTCTACACCACGGGTACACAACATAATGAAGTGTCAAGTTCGTGTAAATATTTCTACAAAATTCTACAAAACTTTGCGCAGCTACACAAAGTCCCCGGCCAGACTACTTGATCATTCAAATGAAGCTATGTCGGGCGTCAGCTTAATAACAACTACTTGTATTTCTCATGCCGGAGCTAGATATAGCTTCATTTGAATGATTATTTCAATGATCACTTCACTAAGTCGGCTACACTTAGCCGGGGACTTTGTGTAACTGTACAAAGTTTTGCAGTATTTTGTGGACTTCAAGGGCACAAATATACTTGTACTACATTTTGAGCTATGTCTGGCTCCGGTATCTTACACAGACACTTGTACAGATATACAGATTAAATCATACCAAAATGTAAAACTCTTAGGCATCCGCATTTGGAACTACAACGCGAGTATGGAGTTGTCGTATATCGGTGTAAAGCATATTCGTATATCGCTGGACGACGAGCCGCTACACCAGCGCGCGGTCATGCTGCGGCGCGCCCCCGGGGACACGTGCTACGACCACGTGCAGCTTCTAGAGCTTGCGCTGTTAGACGACAGGTATACAAGTTTCAGTCTAAAAATACATGTTCTCCACTAATTAATTGCAACGCTTGCCTATGTGTGCAACATTTTTATTGTAAACTCAAATTCAACCGCTCACTGTAGCCAATAATATTGACGAGCTTGCGTGTTTGCGTCAACAAGTTTTTTTGCATGTCCTACTAGATTTTATCGGGCGCTAGACTATAGCTTCAAATATTCGAATACTGGTTTGATCACTGTGTGTGTGGCGCGTGTCTTTGAATATGTGTTCAAATATTTGAAGCTTACAGTTTGGTGCCGGCTTTAGAGATGAAACGAAACAATGGGCAACGGCGAATATCTTTGAAAACCGCGCTGGTATAAATCAATAGTAGATTGCTCACTGTGATTTTAAATACAGTCATAGAGATTATTTTATATACTTCCACATCTACACACAGTGCCCACGGGAAATATATTTTTATACTAGCTGTTACCCGAACTTTGTCTGCTCAAAATTAGGTGAAAAAAATTGATTAAATTTTAGCGTGATATAGCCTTGAAGTCTTCGTCGATAAATGGTCTATCTAACACTGAAAGATTTATACAATTCGTACCAATACTTCCTGAGATTAGCGCGTTCAAGCAAACAAATAAATAAACTCTTCAACTTTATATATTAATATAGATATATTCGTGTTATTATATATTTTATATGGGTTATAAGACTGAATATGTTTGAAATGTTTTAAATAACGACTTCGTGAACTCCATCCAGTCGGAATAGTCTTTGCTTTATAAAACAAGGGGCAAATGGGCAGACGGTTTAGGCCAGACATTGAGCTATAATATATATTATAGCTCAATGACTGGCCGAACTTCTGACTAAACTTGTGTTGAGTATTGCCCTCTGTCCGTCCGTCTGTCTTCCCGTAAGGTGCCCCCCCCCCCTGTTACTTCCAAACTATTAGACGTACAGACTTGAAAGTTGCCAAGTCGGCAGAACATGCTAAAACCTCATTAGGAAAAATATTCTGAACGAAATCGGACAACATCTTTTGAAGTTATTTAACAAATACGTTTCATAGCGTATTAGATATGGAACACTTTTGTATAAGTGTGTCGCGACACGTTTTTGGACATTTTTGCATTGTATTTAATGTGGAACGTGTCTCTTTTATTCCAGACGACTCCGTTTAAATATCGCAGCTTTATCGAGCAGGGACGATAAATCTAATTTGTGATAAGTGTTATATCGGTGTGTTTAAACCTAATATGTATATACGAGTGAGTGATCGCGGTGGAAATTGACTCGAGGCGTGTTTTAGTGCTACCCTAATGAGTTTATTATCGGTATTGTTGTATTATTTATGATCTGTGCATTGGCGGCCCTTGCTCTCATCTGTATACTTGAAAAAAAAAAAAACTGTCCGTCTTAGACGTTTCATGCATAAAGTGTGAATACGTGTATTACAATATGACAGCTACGCATTAACCTCTTGGCTTGAGCACTGTCCAAAATTTAAAAAATAAAGGTTTAAATTATTTGTTTAAAATGAAGAACTTGAAGTTTAAAAAAAAACCTCTTAAAGGAATTATTTAAAAGACTTTATTCTTCGAAGATACGTTTTGCAAACGTTAAGAGATACTTTGCAAACCGTGAGGTAGTGTTTGAATATCGCGCTGAGACTGTGGAAATGTTGTTTAGAAGTTGTTTGAAATAAAAAGTTTTGAACTGTTCATAGATAACGAGTGACTTACGAAAATTTCGCGATATTCGTTGTCTCTATCTCTCTTTGCTGTACGAAAGAGATAGTAAATGATGTAAACAGTTGACGTGGCAGTCGCTCACTCTTTACTTGCACCAGAATAGCGGGAAAGCTACAAGCACAGTCTATTTAAATTATACTAGCATTTTTCTGTGTTCACTTCCTTGTTTTTGTACTTTAAATATCCTTAGTAGATTAATATTTTTTTAAAGTTTTATTATTTTTACGCTATGTACATACGTTTGGGATCCGACATTGGAAGTCTGTTCTTTTTAGCTATTCAGAATTTTTTTTTTTTTTATAAAATAGTACCCTGTAATTCGACAAACTACAGATCCATTAGCGGACATTACTTAGCGTAGATTGTCGAAGAATATTTAATAATACATTTTAGAAATGCCGGATTACTTAATTATTTATTATTACACTGTGCAAAGGAAATGAAAACCTTTTTTGGGACAATGGTATAAAATGTCATGGTCCCGCAATCCTTTTTTTTGCATACCTTAATTAGCTTCGGATAAATTTATATGTATGCAATGTTTTAGTAAATTAAATGTTAAATAAGTTAGTATTTAATTTATCGCTTGATTTTCAAAAATAAATTGTATAAGGAGGTAGCATTAGATAAAATGATTGTTCAAAAATAACAGAAATGATATATAGAATAAATTAACACTATAATATGACCAAAATAAAAAAATGTCGGAACTCAGACTATAAATAAAATAACTGATTGTATATTTTGTTGGAGTGATCGAAACTGGGCTGAGTAGTTATAGATTTTAAACTATGAAATTATTATTAATTATTGATTTTTTTTTATAAATTGTTCACTTGTCGGCTTGACTGCTGCAGTTCCTCCGATGGCAAAGGGGGCTTGTTTTACAAATTTAATGTGTGGAGTTAATTAAATAAAATATATATATAATTTTAATGTAATTAAAATTGGCTATTATAATAATTATAAACTAAAACCATTAAAAAATAGTATTAATAAAAATATGTGACATTAAATAAGGAACAATGACAGCAGATGGATAATATTAAATTATTTGATTCAAATTGACATTTTCTAGCTTTATTCTTATTTTAATATTCAGCCGGTCGCAGCAAGAGCAACTTAACCTAGCGATCGACTCAAATGCCGACCACTGATTAGGCCACGACCTCCTCCCTATATATTATTATACGTGAACCGAAAACTTTCGGTACCATTTTATGAAAATGCGCTTACGGAGGAGTATGATATTTGAGACAATTATAGTTTATATAAAGGAGGGTGTGCGACTGCCAATATTTTTTGTCAAATATACAGTATCAATACATTAAATTATTAGAATCAAACCTTACGCACACCAATGCCAAACGATTTATACACACATGTTAGATTTTACTACATATAAGACTATGTCAAAGCACGATGACGGTAAAAACTAATAAAAGTAACTTCTTTGTACAACGTCAATTAAAATGACGTACAAAGAATTGAAATTTTGCATATTTGTTTTGTGGCCGAATTACGACCACCAGACGATCTATAGATTTAACGATTATGAGTAAATATTATAGTAAATAGTGCATAAGTATTGGGTCGTAACAAATGACGTATAAACATTTTGCGTCTCTGCGTTTAAACTCATATTAAGAGCAATTGAATACGCAATAATTAAACTGAAGCGTTAGATAGCGCTATCGTTATGGGTGCAACGGCAAAAAACTTCAGTATTACGTATTAAATATTATCGTTACAATATTTACGATATTAACGCATACTAGAACGTTTTTAACTTTTACTTATCAAATTTCCACTTAATGCTAGCATTAAGGGTAATTGACAAATAGTCGTTATTGTGGATACAAAATTTTAATCTCTATGTTTTATTTTTAAATTTTTAATGAACAAGTATGACATAAAGATCTCGATATATTTACCATGTGACCAATAATAATTGGAGATCTATTATTGAGAGAAAGACCTCGTGAATATCATTTTAAATTTATAGTATTTTTTGACGTTTATGTGACTACCGACAACCATAGACAAGTAACCAAATAATTCGACTTATTAATGCATAAAAAAAGTAAACGAGGTTGTAATTTCAAGGAAGTTTTATGGATATTTTTTTTATTTTTTTTTAACAAAATCGACTTTAAAATGTCAAAATTTGCCAAAATTGAAATGGGACCACACATGAAGCACCAGATTTCAAATGAAAAAAAAAAATCTTCAAAATCAGTTCACTTACTTGAAAGTTTTGAGGTAACAAACATAAACAAATATAGTCGAATTGAGAATCCCCTCCTTTTTTCGATGTTCGTCCATTGAAAAAAATAAAGATGTGATTTGATTTGATCAAGACAACACGTGTGTTACATGCTTAGGCGGCATATTTCAAAGAGACTATTACTTTTCTATGTATCAACTATCAATTACAGGAATTGTGTATTAATCTTCTCATTATTACTTATCAATTAAATCACGCAATTAACAAAGAGAGCAGAATGATCATCTGTATATTTATAAAAATAATTCGTTGTTCGTAAGTCTCGCTGACACTCGAAAATCTTTTACCGGGTTTGAATTCTGTTTGTATTGTTTTATTCCCCTTATTTCAAGGAAAGTATAAAATGAAAGAAAAAAAAGAAAAGTCTAAATATTATTTAATAGTATTAAAACTGCAGATTTGTTCGATTCGACGTTCGTATAAAGGAGGGATTAGACCAAATCTTTTAGTGTAAACGAAAGCCTTTCTCAGCGTTCACAATAAAATATATAGGAGAAAAAACTAAGAATTAGATTTTTGTTAACGTTGACAGAACAAAGAAAGAATGCTGTACGTCTGTTTAAACTAAAAGAATTTGATAGAATGAGCATTCGCTCGTCTGATTTATATCGGCCATTAATTAGCAATTTGCTCGTATAATGTGGAATTCTAGTTTTTAGTTCTAATTCTTATTGTAGTTTTTGGTTGTTGATATTTTCGTGAAAACGCTTAAAACGAGCTTTCGTTTACACAAAGATCGGGAAATAGTGCCTTTGTTCTAGCTCTATGTTCATTTAGCCTAAACCTCACTATCGTGCAATTTTTTTTTATGGAAAAACATAAAGGAGATTGGTTAATTGGCTACTATGAGACGAGACTAAATTCGTCGGGTCCGCTAGTTAGGCATAAAATACTTCCAATGTTTTATAATTGCGCCTAATATACTAACCTATGGCCTATTTTTGTTATCTGCAGTCTGGCCTGGATAGTGTCGATAAACGCTTATTAGATAGGATGACATTTTGCGAATATTTCATACAAGAACTGGATTTCTAAAATCGTTAATATTTGTTTTTGTTCAGATTTTATATATATAATTAAAATTGAGAGTTTGTAAAGAGGATTTTTTAAAAATTATTTCCATATGACCTATATATGCAATACCTATAGCAAAAACGCGAGTTAAAACATTTTTGTCTGTATGTATATTTGTTCCGGGTAATTTGCAAAAAAGGCCTTATCGATTGGGACGGGCCTCTCACTGGTAGATAGCTGATTTTACAAGAAATAACATAGTTTTCTTTTAACTTTGCTTAGAGTTAA
>JANCMC010043903.1:138490-165383 GCA_024363005.1 Charaxes varanes
TGAATAAGTATATAATTTAACAAACAACATCTTTATGTAGAGGTTATATGTCTCAAATGCCCGCAACGCATCTTTAAGTGTGCAAATCCTAGTAGTGCAATTGTCCTTTGATGTCAGTAGCCATCTATATCTATAATCAGGCGAGCCTCCTGTTTTTTGTCTCTTGTATGAGGCTAAATGAAAACCCTTAGTGACACTTACACTCTTCAATCGGGTAACTTCTTAGACTATCTTTAACAGCCATGCGATTTATCCGCCGCACCTGAATGGTCACCCCCAATTTACTTTTCCTCGTTCTCAGAATTTCAGTGTTGCCATTATTATTTAAAATATTTGCCCATGACTTTTATCTATATATTAATACGCGAAGCGAAAGCTTTCGGTATCATTTTACAAATAGTGCGTGAACGGAGGAGTATGAAATTTTGCGCAGTTGTAGTTTTTATAGGAGGGTGTGCGAATTCTAACATTTTTATAAAATATGCATTATAGATACATTTTTTTTTATTTTTTTTTATTAGTCTGTTGTGTTCCACGGTGGGCAAATATAGATACATTAAATTATTAAAATAAAACCACACGCTCTTTATTTATAGGATGGTGTCAAAGAGTCTTTATGTTAACAATCACAAAATAACAATGTATTTTGTTAATTATGACACTTAATGTGATTTAAATGTCAAATATGATTGTACTGAGAATAAAAAATATTGTACATAGTTTAAATTAGACTACCAATTGGCTATCTCTAGTATAATCAAAAAGATAATATCAAAATAAGAAGATGCTAATACTTGTCATAGAATAATGAATAACTAGATAGCCCTAACACTATTCCACAACCTGAACAGTTTTGTGGTACTCTACTGAAAAACTGTCACGACTATCAATTTGTGCTTTAACGTAGTGATACCTGTCATAAAAATAATATATGAAAAATTACGCGACTCTTCACAAAGCACAGCCTTTTGGTTGTTATTGTTCCCAATCGGGACTCTTTTATATACATATTTAAATACTGTGTTAATAATATCTATGATGTACTGCTAGGTTTCCAAGTGTTCTTATTTCAATTTATTTTCTTTAGTTTTTTCTCTTTGATTTGTATTCAGTTTCGGTTTTACGCTCGTTCAGAATTCTTATGCGTTCTTTATTATAATTATTCTTCCTTCTTTTCCCAGCTTTTATTCCTCTCGTCATCCCAATGCTGCATAGTTATAATCAAAAATACTTTATTTTTCATTAATGCTGCCACAGTCAACAAATATTCTGACTTCCATATCCTTTCAATTCGTTTTTATTCATTACTTAGCTATTACACTACAAAAATTGTAATAACCTGTAATAGACTTCAGGCGGTAGTAATTTGCGTTTGAAATATATCCCGTTATAAATTTTACTAGATATAGCAGTACTTATCAAACCTGTACTTATCTTGAGGCTTAGAAATAAATTGCAATTTCGTTACGCAGGCAAATTATTTTCTAACTACAGGTAGCAAGATCTGTCGCCATTGGTATTTACCTATATAAGGCATTAAAAAAAACTGAATGTCCATAGGCCGCGTTAAGTTTAAAGTTGAGGTTCCCACAATTTTCTTCTCACCGGTTTCAACGTTTAGCTGATTCATGTGGACCTCCTGCAGATAGCAGGTGTTCCACCTTTTTTACCATATTCCCAAAACTGTGGAGATTAGATATAACAATAAAAAATTGCGTTACGATTAAATACCAACCACGAATTAATACAAAAGTAATTAATTAATTAGTTGTCCTGTGAGTGGATGTCAAAAAAATTAATTTGGCCAATCAAAAAAAGTGATTCTATTCAACTCTCTTTTTATGACATGTACTCATAGCACAAAAACCCAATCAATTCTCAACTAGAAAACTGACATTCGGAAAGGTGAAAATAAAAAAGAAAAATGGTATATTTTCTTGTGTTATTGTATTGTCCACTATCGAAAGCAGATATATTTTCGTGGATCCCCGCTTACGATTTGTGCAACCGCAATTTTTTGTCACGCCGACATAGACACCCGTCGAGTCTTCCGTGGACCCCTGGGGTTCCACCTGGACCTCTTTTCGAGCCAATTGCTTACAGAGAGGAGAAAATACAGGATTTTTTAAATTTGATATAAGAAGAAACAAAGAGGCATACGTTTCTGCTGGGCTTACATATGCCGATGGACAACTGCGTTGCCGGCCTTTGAGAAATTGATTTGTGCTTCACTTGTTTCTTTAATAAGATAAAATATACACTGATAAATAGTATATTTCTTATAACTCTATTAACAGCTGTGTTTACATTTTAGGTCGTATTTAGGGTCACGTTTTATTTTCATTACGAGCGCATTTACTCTTTGATGTAATAATATAACAGGGTTGCACATAATTGTGTAAATAATTATTTAATTAGTCTTTACGTCAATACAATCGTCGAATTGTTTTGTACAGCTCTAGAAATTCAAGGGGTAAAGTATTTTTTAACCGTTTCGATAATTTTTACGCGTCTCAGCAGACAGTTCTTTTACTAAATTTGAATTAGTGGCTACACTAATTCTAATTTAGTAAAAGAACTGTCTGCTAATTGAATTAGTGTAGCCACTAATTCAAATTTCGAGCCTCAATAGCTCAACGGTATAAGGTATGGACTAAAATCCGCAAGATATTCGGTTCAAACCCCACCGCTGTTAGGGTATTGTCGCACCCACTCCTAATACAAGCTTTTAGTTTAAGCTTAGTACGAGGGGAAAAGGGAATATTAGACCTAAAAAAAGTATTCCTATTATTTATTAAGTATATATACTTTTAAAAAAAATAGTAAGAGAACCAATCTACACTATATTGTTTTTAAAAAGAAGCAAATTATTTTAATTCTGTCAACTAACAATGCGATACCAGAAGAAATGAAAATGGCCAAGAGCGTGTCAAGACACGCTTATATAGAAGGGTTCCGTATTTGTTACCCGATAAATGTATGTAATTGTTACATAACTTCCTAAGTTGTGTTCCTATTTCGCTCAAGATGATTTTCCTAATGAGTTTTTAGCATTTCCTACCAACATGGAAAATGTCAAGTCTACATCATGTAATAATTTGGAAATAAAAGGGAGACCTTGCGGGCGGACGCACGGACACAGGAAAACGATAAGGGTTCCTTGTAGGACTACGGAACCCTAAAAATGTCTAATGCATCACACGAGACGTGCAATACGGCCCTATATGAATAACGAATGGGGGTATCTACCCCTTTTTGCGGCGCTTTGTGTCATTTAAGCACAGTATCAGCCAAGTGCGCTACTTTATGCATGCCCTATTAGTCACTGTGAAATATTTCAAAGCGAATGGACGGACAATTACGCGCGATTATAATGATAGTTTATTGTTAATAATGATATTATTATGTAGCTGTAAAGGAAATCATGGCTACTGCGATTAGCTTATCGGGGCCGGTCGTTGATTGGAACTTTCTACTGTGCATACGCTACGATGAGACTAGTTTTTTTATTCTATTACTCACGGACCCGGCAGACGTTGTCCTGTCCGAACGTTGGATTACTTACTATTTAGTGCATTCTATTATCTTATAGTATTGTTCCCGTTCCCGTTCCAGAATGGTTCACAATTTTAGCGTTAATGGCTTAAACATGAAAGATAGACATATGCTGTCGGGGGCTTTTTTGTGGAACTATTTAAAATTTTAATTATTATTAACTATTTAAATTTCCTTCATACACTATATATATATATATATATATATATATAGGAGAAAAATCAGCTATCTGCAAGTTATTCAGATGTGCGCTGCAAAACCGTTATATATATATAACGGTTTCTAAATTAATCACCAACCTTTCAATAAAACTTTTAATTGAATTTCAATTCAACTGTGCCAGATTCTGGAATTTCGGCCGTTTCGTTCGGTTTGTGAGACTTTGCGATGGCCTATACTCGTCATTAAAGGCCGGCAACGCATCTGCTTGCCTCCTAGTCGTGCAGATGTCCATGGGAGTCAGTAAGCACTTAGCTGCCTGCTTGTTTGCCCCTTGTAACATAAAAAAAAATAACTTGTCAAGGAATAAACGGAGGCAAAATCAAGCTTCATATCGGTAAGTCATTACCAGCATAAAGCCATCAAAAGTTTGCTAAAATTGGCCGCGCGGACAATATTGGACTAGCAAAATATTTCAACAACTTTGCTCAATTAATTAATAGCAAACTGCTGTCAACTACACTTTAACACTTTGGCAAATGCCACAAAAGTTTGGCCGGCTTGTAAATTTGGGAACTGGGTTAGATACGGGTGGCTGTAAACCACCCGGGTGGCGCTAACGACACTAGTTGTGGAATTCAAACCATAAGGTTTACGATTTCGCATAATGTATTCAGATCTGAATAAAGTTATCATTCATTCATTCATTCATTCATTCATTTGGTCAAGGTAATTTATAGGAATAAACATCGCTTTAGAACTGGAAAACATCTTATTATAGTAGTAATGAAAAGAAATTAAAATTTATTCAAATCAAAAGATGTTTTATTCAAATAGACTTTAACAAGCTCTGTTGCATCGTCAAATATTTTAAAAGCTACCACTGATTCGGAAAAATCGAGCTACGAGAAGAATCAGAAAGAAACTCGTTAGCCTCTCTTTTAAAAATAGTTCTTAGAAAAATGATTTTAATACATTTGCATGTTAACTACAGAGTACAAAGCGGGAGCGACTCAATTCCAAGCAGTTTTATATCTTTAATATAGTCTTCGGCTGTGTAATACGCCTTATGAATAAGCGTGTTTTAACATGTCGTTTAAATTTAACAATAGACAGATTTAGTTTTGCCTCTGGAATTTTTTTAAAGAAACCTATACTCGCGCCCACTAACTATTTTAGTACCCTACTCAGTCGCAGGAACGGAGTCACAAATTTATTCTGCATGTACTTTGGCTATCGTACATATTGGAATAAACATAACAATATATATAAGCATATAGAAACGCAGACCTTTAATTGAGTGAAAAACCTGTGCCAGAAGTATCATGAACTAACTTAAGGTCAATGCAAGTTTTCAATAAAATGTCACGATGACCGGGCCAATAATCTGCACATGTCGTTTATCGCCATTTTTCGCACACTCATCACGTATATGGTTTCAAACCCGTCGCTCAAACTAGCTTTGTGTGGTTATACCACAACAATCAAACAGCTTATTTTTGATTCAAAACTACGAATAAATCGCAACAGCTAAATAGCTTGTATAGTTTGATCAATTTAAAATTATTTATGATATGTTCTTAACCCAAATTGATTATATTCAAGGCTATTATTATACTTCAGTTTATAAATATTGCGAAGGATCGATAGACGCTGCTGCTATAACTCCCATTCACATGGGATTACTGCACTTCTGCGTAAATCCCCAAAGCTTATCCCTTCGTAAGCTTCACTGTATTTATATGCATACCTATTATATGTTTTTTTTATAATAGACAACGAGTTTAAGCCTTCTGTAATTAGTATTGATATTATTTCTATGACTTTTACTTTTTACTCAGTAATTGTTTATGGATTTTGCTTGATTAGTTTCGAATCAATCAGGGATATAAATCATAAGCTATATAACTATATAAGTCAGATTTCAAAGGCAGATAAAGTGTTGGGCATAGATCCTAAATTAGTATTGTTTAACATTTAAAGAATGCGAATAAATATAATAAATAAATAATGATTTTATACGTAGACTGTCGTCGTCTGTTCCTGAGGTAGACGACTTAATGCCTGTGTTATAGGTATCAGACGCCTGTTATACACATTTTCTTTTTGTACAAAATATATAAATACATGTATATAGATAGTAAACCCAGATTCGAAGCGGACAAATAAAATACATTAAAACAAGGAAAATGCATTGCACGTATTTATTTTCAAGGCTACGCTGCAATTATGGAATAAGTCTCTGATTGGTTAAAAATTTTCGCACGGAATGAAAAAAATATTTTAAACTCGTGTCATTATTGAATCAATTTAAAATTAAAACTGTCTATTGCTAAGTTTATCTATACTAATATATAAAGCTGAAAAGTTAGTTTGTTTGTTTGAATGCGCTAATCTCGGGAATTACTGGTTCGATTTGAATTTTTTTTTCAGTTTTAGACAGCTTATTTATCGAGGAAGGCTATATAGGCTATATGTCATCACGCTAAAATTTAATCTATTTTTTTTTGTTTAATTTTACGCGGACGAAGTCGCGCGCACAGCTAGTTATATATAAAAAGGATTCCTATGCTTTATTTATTTATTGAAAAGTTATATTGTATATTTTTATTCACGTCAGTTATCCCGCCATTTCTCTTCGTAGTTTGATAAACTTTGAACCGAATAATTTACGAAAACCATGAACACTTTACAGTTTTTTTTACTAGTCAGCCCTAATTATTACCAGAATAAACAAGTACTTCACAATTTCTTTATCGATATATTAAAAAATTTCCATAATAATTGGAAAAATTAATCAAAATTGATTCGCTTTCGCTGCGCTATCGCTCCTAAAATTACACACACTAGAACTAAGTATATATTCACGAAACATGATCATCAAAACTAAACATTCAAAAGCATTGTTAGTGTCGGATACGAATAAGGACACATAATAAAGATCATTATTGAATAATAAATTGAGACTTTAATTCTATTAAATATATATAATAGACGTATAACTCTATAAAGGTTTAGAATATTTATAAACTCGTAACTAGTCCTCTTTGTAGGAGCTCGACTTTCGTATAAGTGGGACACCTCGATGGCCTTAATTGATAGCGTTGACAACATAAGCTCACCGTTCAGATAAACTCTACTTTTAAATTATTATTAATAATACTATATTTAGAATAGACTACTGTTTTTATTTGCTTTGTTATTTCCTCTATAACTCTATAGATGTCTGAACAATTATATGTTAGAGATTTTTCCGTATCAGCCACATTTAAAAAGCATTTTTTAATTAATTTTATTACTTTTATCTTCAATTTAGATAATTAAATTGGTGTTTAAAGTAAATAAATAAATTGTTTATGGTACTGCTAGATGTTATAGTCATCATGGTACTCAATTGAAATATATTATCTATAAATAAAATAAGTCCAGTACAAATAAAAAAGAGCTTGATTCTATATCGAAATAACTCTTTACTGAACTTTAAATGTCTATAGATATGAGATTTGTTCGAAACTAGCCAATATAAAAAACTAATTAAAACTTTATGGCCGATACTTATATTATAATTAGGTATCTTATTTAATCACCTATCGATATCGGGTGTCATAGGATACGGCGTTATCGCGGACCCATCATTTTTAATACCTATAATATTATTAGACTAATCAGAGTAAAGTTGCGTTTTCGAGTGGGTATTTAGAATTAGTTTTTGTGAATAGAAATTTAAAACTTGCGTTGCCAAACAGCTTATTTAAATTTCTGTGACAGCGACACTAGAATGGACGAAAGCCGGCCGGCGATCAAAAACCGCCAACGTTAATATTAGTAGGCAGAAATTGATCGGAAGCCAGCATGTAAATTTGGTAGCTAATAAACCGGACGGAACCCGTTTCGCAGTATACGACAATCCACAATTTCTTTGCACGATCTGATCAACGCAGACACTACACCGCTTTAAATGACATTTATTTACATGTAGGAAGTTCACGATCTGCATTCGATTCATAAATCCACTTTGGCACAACACGTTCACTAGTAAAATAGCGTTGGATTGAGGTTATTTCGCCGACGGAAGCGGTGCGCAGATAGTGCGTCGTGTTTACAGTTGTAGCGGCGCTTTTCTGCGGCGTACGCGTGAGGACCGCCCGCCTCCGCGGTTGACAGTCGACTGGCGTGAAGCGACGGGTACTAAAGAAAGCTGGAATATCCTAGTTTGGTCAGTAATCGAACTGGGTACTTTTTATATATATAAAAAACTTTTTTATATATAACAAGGGGGAAAATCTTACCTGAATAATAAAACAAAAAAACAAGATCGTCGACTATATATTTCGGTCAACAATATTCGAATTGTCCACTATTTTGTTAAATTCTAATAGACAAACGTGTATTATCTATATGTATGTATTTATATATTTAAAAAATATTTGTGTATAACAGGCGTCTGTTTTACACAGATTATTACACAGGCATTAAGTTGTCTACCTTAGGAACAGACGTCCGTGTATCATATAAAGCAGTGGGTCCCGATTAGTATCACAGAGTGATTAGTTTTTTTTTTTTTTTGATATTATATGATTGTGAGGGTTCCTGGGATGACGTCAGACTGCAGTCCGGTCATCTTAACTCATCAAACTGCCTCATCCGTATCAATCTAAGCGAGTCCTGGCACTAGACCGGGATAGCGCTGGGAAGAAGAAGAAGTTAGTTTAATAAATAATTCTCCTTTGTTATCTCAGAACATTCTGGAGAATTTGTCGACTTGCATGAGGTCGGTGTCGTCACGCTGGGCGCGGTCTTCCACCGGCAAGTTCACCCTGTTCCTGGACTTCCTAGCCGACTATTGCAACGATATGGACTATGAATTAGTCGAATAAAAATCACTTTATAAATATTTGAAAGTATTTTGATAAAACATGTAACGATATTTATATATAATAAAATGGAAAATTAATAAGCATATGCTATTCATAAATTATATAAATTTATTGTATATGAAAATTACATTTCTCAAAGAGGAGTTGTAATAAAGAAATTTTCGAAGAATAAGTGAATTGTGAAGGAATTCAATCAGGATTATTTCCAAAAAATTAATAATCCTTTATTATAAAAATGTCGTAAGTGACAAATATTTTGAGAGTAATTTGCAAAGAAGACAATTTTAATTCGGACATTGTCTAGTAAAATGTGTAAGTTGTTTTCAATTAATCGATTTTTAAACGAATTTTTACTGATTTTAAAATCGATCTGAGGCTTCCAACAAAGCGAACTTCGAATCCCAATTTTTGTATTACATTTTACAATTAATATTTCCATTAAACTCAATACTTACTGTTAAAAAATCCGTATTTAAAAATAAAAGTAATCGTTAATTCAGTGAGAACTTAGCAAGAACATTCTCGATAGTTTTACTTACTTTTACCTTCGAAATCGAACGTCAAATGAAACATTAATGCTACCGTTACACCACTTAGATGCTAAATATTGTTAGCACGAATGAAATTAGAACTCTGACATATTAAATCCTCGACGTCACGGCCGTGTAAGACTTGTATAATGGAAGTACGAGCCACTATTCGACGTTTCGTTTCTAACGTAAAAGTACGTAAAACTTTCGAGAATGTTCGTGCTTAGGCTCTCTGATCACTTTACATTTTATGTTAATCCATTTTTAATGTATTAATAAGATAATATTGGAATGCATTAAGATTAAAAACGGAAAGATACTTTTAAATTTTATATGATTTTGTTATTTATATTGTAAATTGTTTAAAAATCTACAAAATATTTACATAAATATGTTTTATTTGTACTAATAAAAACAAATTGAAATAATTATTGCGTAATTTAATTGATGACGATTGAGTATGTACTTAGGGGGTCAGCCGTGAACGACGTCACACCAATTTTATGGTTTTTAAACCTCTATCCCCATCCTTGTTACAGGTTGTCAAATATGAAAATGGTGGAAAATATTCCAAACCTCCCCTTGGTGTGACATCACATAATCATGACAACAGCAGTTTCTTAATTATTTTATGTATTATTTATAATAAAAGACAAAAAAAATTGAAATGTGACGTCACACAGCTTTTAAAAAGATTCTTCAATTTAACACGTAAAGTCTATTTAATTTCAACTTAGAATTAGTTTAGCTCTAATCGTGAAATAGAAAAATAATTAAACTTATTTACTGACGTTTTTACAAATTTAAAGTAAAAAAAATGTAGAAAGTAAGTGAAAATTTTGATCTGTTCGATCATTAAAATCTTACATGATCTGAGTTCAGACCGGTGTGAGTCAGGTTGGTTTCTATCATTAGAAAATTAAAATATTTTAGTACGAAAGGATCAAATATTTAAAATAATTTTAGTAAAAGAATGTTAACAAATGAAATTTAAAATTATTAAATCATATTTATAAATAAACTATTTTTGGCAGAAAAATGTTATGGTTTTAGAAATCATTAATGTATAAATTTATTATATATATAGTAAATGATTATAAAAGGTTTATATATTACTATAAATAAATAAATATATACAGGACTATATGACACACGGACATCTGTTCCTGAAGTAGACAACTTAATGCCTGTGTTATAGGTTACAGCCGCCTGTTATACACAATTATTTTTTTTAGAAATATATAAATACATACATATGGATTATACATCCAGACTCGATGTGGGAATCGAATCCACGAGCTCCGGAAAATTAATTGTTATTGGAATAAAGGCTTCAGTTCCGGCTAGGTGGAGTTGCCCGGGGCGGCCGCGCCCTGCCTTCAGTTGTTCATTGAGAAGTCTATATATAGCGATCGTTGGTAGAAACTTCGCTAGCGTGAGTTGGATTTTTTGTACGGTACGCTTCAGCGTTTGTACCGCGTCCGTCATCGATGATTTCTTCGTTGACTTTCCACTAAAATTTTAAAATAAATTATTATTAAACAAGAAGTAAAAAGCCAAAAAATGTCTGATGTACTAGACTCCTCCTGAAGTGTTGAAGTTGAGTCAAATAGGTTTCTCGCTACACCGCGAGTCAAGCCAAATAGGTTCCTCGCTACACCCTTGCGATGGCACCTAAAACAATTTATATTATTTTAATATTCTCATATAACCAGTCTACAAAGTTTTTAATCTTTGCCAAATATAATTTATAACCCATGGAATAGCTTCTGTTATTACGCCAGCCACGCTAATAGCACTAGGTGTATCTCGCGACACTGCTCGCGTGATCCCACACGCCCCCGGATATTTGCTTGTCTTTTTACGAGATTATTAATGACATATACAAAGCGTGGATTTAATAATAGATTTAGAATGGCGCCTCAATAACTTTGCGATTGAATTAGTAAGTTGGGAGTAATTGAAATGTAGGAAATTTTGTGAAAGTTATTATGAAGTTTGAAGTCAAAATCGAAGTTAAAACTAGACTAGACTTTACAGTACTTATGAACGTCATGTGTATAATAATAAATAAACAAAGAGTTAATTAAACTATAAGAGAGAAAAGAAAAAAAATAAAAGGGAATATAATCATGCTTTATAATTGTTATTAAATTCACGCACCACAGTCCGTGAATTTCATAACAAAAAAAGCTTCTATAGACAATTGGACCAGGAGGCTCGCAAATGTGTTGCAAGGAATGCGTCCCTTTTAAGGAATGAGTATGAAAGTCCATAAAAAGTTTCTTAAAGTTCCCTAATTCTCAACAACTTCCATAGAGAGGTGAAATTCCTTGTAAATTGTACGGTTGTGAATTCTTGGACATCGAGGTAATTTTATCTATCTATCTATAGTAATGAATAAAACGCGCTAATCTCAGGAAAAACTGGTTCGATTTGAAAAATTCTCTCAGTGTTAGATAGCCCTTTTATCGAAGAAGGTTATAGGCTGTACATCATCACGCTAAAAAAATATTACCCAATATTACGCGGAGTCGCGGGCGTAGTTATTGAAATAATAATTTTACATGGCACGTCAGTCAGAAACCTCATACAGTTATCATTTCTTTAAAATATACTGAAGTACCGAACAAATCTGCATTTTTACTCTTCTTAAATCATCGTTCTTATGCTGGTGTCACGTTTTAAGTAAGTTACTAAAAGGAGATTGGTCAAATGGCTAATAGGAAATGAGTCTAAATTCGGGGAAGACATCTGTTGGGTCCACTTTTTCTCTTCTACCTAGCGTTATCCCGGTCCAGCATACCAGGGTCCGCTTAAATTGCAGAGGATGTGGCTGTGGGGCGAGTTAAGATGACCGATTGCCATCTAAGAGTAATATCTTTTCCAGCTAGGCGAATATAAAACAGATTAAAAATAACGGCGGCATGGTTCATAAAAGTATAAAAGGATACAAAGGGATACAGCCAGCCGCCGACCTTGACAGCAAACGGCGATTTCTCATTTACACCGCACACCCCCGTGAGCGTTCGGTGGGATTACTAAAGGGGACATTTATACTTTATTGTACGACAAGATTTGTCGGACCAATTAATGTAAAATAAAAAAGTAATTGATTAATATTATGATATTTCTATTATTTATAACCTAAGTCAATAATCGCTTTCCTAAAAAACAAAACAACGATGAATAAGTTATGTAAAAATTCTTGTTACATATTTGATCTGGTATGAAAATATTTTAAAGGAATATAAGATTAGCTTAAATTATATTTAAAGTTCCGATTTTAAAAAGCTAGTATCTATATCGAAACCAGCCATAGATTACTTTATTTGTGTTTGAAAAAGTTTCCATTATGATTATATCTTTAATCGGTGTAAATCTCAGTAATCGTTTTATATTTAATCGAAATATGTTGTTTACTGTAACTCTACAGTGTATAAAGTTAAAATAAGACATTATTTTTCAATTTGACTAAAAGATTAATTTGATTAAATCGAATTGAGGAATACATTTTAACCGTGACGTTCAACTCACAATTAAATATCCATTAGGAAACCGCAGCAGGCAACAATTGAAATGCAAACGTCTAAACATAAATTCGTTGTATTATTTGGTAAGTATCAGTACACTATATCGGAAAAACAATAGGAACACATGGATGTCAATGTCACGAACGGCGCCATTTGCATTGCGGTTTGTACAACAAATTATATCAGAAGTCATAATATTTGTTGCGCAAGCCGTCAAGATGTCGACGCGTGTTGAATAATTCAGACATACCTTAATTGAGGGTCAGTACGTATTCATCTCAATTTACATATTCATTAACTAAATTACTGGCTACCTGTTCGAAAAAAATGCAATATAATAATTTAATCCTTTCCTATGTTAAATAGATTTTTTAAATAGAGATCTTCAAAAAATGAGCATGTACTCATTTGTTAATAGATTTTGGTGGTGTAGTTGACTGTGTCCGTCGAACCCACTCAGGGAACGAATCAAGACGATTATCCATTGTCATATGAAAAAAGTATTTAAAAAAAATATGAAGGCTCATAGAATAGAGCGTACTTCAATCATAGATAGTGGTTTGGTTCATTTGACATCTTCTTTATCCGGCTTAACCCAGACAGCACGTGCAGGTATCAGATCCATCACATTGCAGAATAATGAACCAAGCAGAGCCTGGGATTTCTGACCCACGTGTAGGTTTAAAATATCTCTTTAAAGTAGCCACTTAAACTCATCTTGACTGCCCGTGTTACTTTATCTACCGAACCTGTTGCTTTCTGATCTTATTCTATACTGTTATAATTCCTTTAGCCTTCATCGTTTTGATAGTGGTGATTAATCTAATTTTTTCGATTATTATTCAAGGTCTTGAGAAGGTGGACATGGAGCAAAAAGGAGAGGGGAATGAAGACGTTAGATATTAGAAGAGATAATGAAAGTACCGTTAGTTGCTACAAATTCATTAAAATGAAATCTATCGGGTACTTCTGCATTGAATTCTTATTTGTCAATTTAATGTATATACTTATTGAATTCTTATCTTCTTTATTAATATTTAACATATTACAAGTTTTGGAGTGAAAGTTAAAAAATCGTATGGAAATTTGCATATCTCAGAATTCTGTGATGTAAGCCGCTTATCCGCGGAAAAGAGAAATGGTCAAAAAAAGTTCTAAATTACTCTGTATAGTAAAGTTTAGCGTGTTTTCTATTTTACAAACAGCAATCCTTATATATATTTTGCAATAAAGTAAAACATAAAAATAATTGAGAATTCAGAAACAATCAAGCGAAAATTTAAATTAGACTAGACTAGACTAGATTAATCGCGACAAGAACTGCCATAAATGGCTGACCACGTCACAAAGGATAAATTTCGTTAAAATGTTACCATGTACCCGGTCGCAGCCAGAGCAACTTAACTTAGCGATCGACTCAAATGCCGACCACTGATTAGGCCACGACCTCCTCCGCGACCTCCTCTATATAAACAGTAATTTTGCCAAATTTCATACTCTTCCGTCCGCGCAATTTTCGTAAGATGGAATCGAAAGTTTTTGCTTCGCGTATATAGATTGTGGTGACATTGAGACCTCAAGCATTGTCATAGATTAATATGATATAGCTCGTACAAAATGGCACTTCAGTAGGAATAATAAATCATTAATTAGTACTTCTCATCGACTTCAAATAATAAGGCCAAGAGCAAATGAAAGACCCTTAGGATATTTTGCAATTATCGTAACGTAGTGACTAAGCTAACATGGATTGAAGGTATAAAGGAGGGTTAAAAAAAATGGCAAGGGAAATTAATTGATCAAACATCATAGTGTAATACAAACTTATTATAATAAAAAAACTTTACATTGATAGCCACTCCTATAAGATACTTTTATTAAAAAAATAATGGCAGTTTACAAATATAAAAAATATAAATAAACGTGTTGAATCAGGGGAAGAACTTATTCCTGTGGCAACAGTTCAATATGTTAATAAAGGTAACATGTAAGGTGCATTTTAATGAAGGTTGAATGTTAATAGGTACGTAGAGTACAAAATAAAATTTATTTCCAGTGAGTATTAAAATATATCGTCAACTTGGTTTTCCAAATGATGTAATACGTTAGAGATTATACGATAGAATAATATAGAAAAGCCGCAGAAGAAGTGGTAAAGGAATCATTTAAATGTTTATATAATTAAAACCTCATTTTCATATTATTTTCAGATATTTTGCATTTTAATACGAATGTAAACTCATAAAAATTTCCTTTAAAAATCGCAGTACCTCTCGCTGCGCGTTGATGTCTTTTTCTCAATCAAAAAGTTCTTTATTAAATATAAATATTTTGCTCATATATTGTGTGATGAATTAAAACAAGGATTAGGAATACGTTTATTAGGTATGTCTGGCTTATGATCGAATTTTGACCATTTGCTTGTAATTTTTTACCGTTAATACTTTTGACTTTGCGATAAAAATCGTAAGCTAAGCATAACAGAAATAAAAAAAGCGATTGACAAATAACAGAGAAAAGTACTAAACTGTCTTGCCTTTGCCTATGTAGCCCTCATTCGCACAAGAGCTTTTTTAACGTGCGTTAAAAATGCGTCTAAGTCAAACATTAGGATTTCGAAGTTTCTGTTCAGAAGGCAGCACTTTAAAAACATGACGCTTTTTTATCAAGCAATGACATGTACGCTAAATTTTCGTATTGACGACGCTAAAAAAGCGTCGCGTTATAAAAGCGCTGCCGTGTGAACAAAAACTTGGAAGCTCATATTCTATTTGAACACTTTTTTAACGCACGGTAAAAAAGCTTTTGTGTGAATGAGCGCTTAGTGATTTATGAGCTTGTCAGCGAGTTCAAACATTCAGTTGTCGATGGTTACGTATTGGCTGCATTTATTTCAATCAATCGAACGTGTCAATTGGCTGACTTCTGTTTTTAGAAGCGCAAGTTGCCCGACGCTCACTTTCTATTGTATTAATTGTTATGAGCTGACACATGCAATTTTACGTGCGGCAATGTGTACCGATACTTACAGTTTAAGTATATGAATTACGTGTATTAGCAATCCGCGATTAAAAAACTTTACATTCCGCAATAAAAAAATAACTCAATAACGCAATTAAAAATAGTGGACGATTGCTTGATTAGTAATTTATAGACCATAATTAAACGTGAGATATTGGAGTTATTTGTGTGATGGACATCATTGGAATAAATGAAACATACTAGTATATAGAAGTTTCCAAGAAGCCGCATGAGATCCGCGTGAAGTGGCAGCAATGTGTCACATCAAGTGATTTTTTATTTTTATTTTTTTTTAAATGTTTTGTTTTGTTGTCCCATTTCGTACGATTTATAAGACTTCCCGGTGGCCTAATCTCCTCATTAAAGGCCGGCAACGCATCTGTGATCCCCCTGATGAACGGTAAACGTATCCTGACAAGGATCACTGACCTCTGCCTGCCTCAAAATAAACGCACAACTACGTAATATTGTGTATATTCATTATTTTTTTTTATTATTATTAAGGACCTCCAACAAAGTTTACACACGTTACATACTAGATCACAATCACACAACCTGTGTGCTCCTTCAATTACAGGAGACCACAGCAAGCAATTAACTAAGCTAACAAAAAAAAATGAATTACTTTAAGTGCTAAAAATAAAAACAAAATAAAGAATAATAGGAAACTACAAATAAAATATGATACTAAAACATCAATATTTAACAGAATTAAAAGAAGGTAATTACTTACTGATACACTTTAATCAATTAACATCATTTATGTCCAAGAGTTGTTTTATTTCTGTCAAACGAGTTAGTGACACCTGATTTAGTATTCATTCATAAATTATTATCAACAGCTCAAATATTTGCTCAGATCAGTGTTGATAATTATCAAAAAGGTTTTTTAACGCAAGAATCAATGGTAGCTGATAATGCATAAATTCGTAATTTATCACCAGTATTTACTAGCATTCTGTTCATTTATTGTTTGGTGTGAAAAATATTTTATTAATACGACTTACTGATCTGAACCTGATCTTGAGTGGATTCCTGAGTTATAGGGACTTAAACAGTTTGAAACTTATCCTATTTCAATAGTTGCAATATTACATACAAAATGAGACAAGTATTTGTTATTTCATTTCGTTTCGCTTCACTTGATTTCGTTGGATTTTATTACTTAAACTTAACTCGATTAGATTCGTTCCATTTATACGCCGTTCGTGGTAATTTTAACATTTTCAAGTAGTTTTATAGAAGATATCCTTTTATGAAAACAGTCAATTTTATATTGTAAAATTGTGATCGGGCATGTGATTTATTACAGCTTAAAAAATCATCAAGATGCGTGCACCCAGTCGAAAGTTCTGCTGTAACAAACAAAAAAAAAATACATACGCGTTGAATTGATAACCTCCTCCTTTTTTTGAAGTCGGTTAAAAAGGAGTCCTTAGTTTCGAAGTTAACAAAGATTTGCGCTTTAAAAATGATAATTTTGAGCTGGCATTATTATTTACAGTAAAATATCTGGAAAGGACCCGGGTACTTCCATCTTTCAATACATCTTACACTAGGCGTGCCCGCGACTCCATCTGTGTAAAATTAGGTAAAAAAATGATTCAATTTTAGCACTACAATATACAGCCAACCTTCCTCGATAAATGAGCTATCTAACAATGAAAGAAATTTTCAAATCGGACAAGTTGTTCCTGAGATTAGTGCGTTCAAGCAGACAAACAAACTGTTCAGCTTTATATACTACTAAAGATTCTGCTCCAGTTTATCGCAGATTTAAATTAATCATTTTACCGTATAGATGAATAAGTGCATAATCTATTAATCTTTGTACATTTAATTCTATTGTTTATTTCTGTATTTATTTATGTATGAAAATCATGACGGGGGACACTACGATGTCATTGTATTTTATATTTTTAGCACGAATAAAACTTTAAAAGAGAATTTTTTTATTATACTAGCAAGTCTAGACTAGAGACTAACTGCCTGAAAGTTGTCCAAAAATAAACAAAAATGACCAAGAGCGTGTCCAGACACGCTTATATAGAAGGGTTCCGTATCTGATACGCTATAAACGTATTTGTTAAATAACTGCAAAAGTTATTGTCCGATTTCGTTCAAAATAATTTTCCTAGTGAGTTTTTAGCATGTTCTATCAACATGAAAAATTTCAAGTCTCTGCGTTTTATAGTTTGGAAAAGCTAGGGGGGGAGCACATTACGGGTAGAAAGACGGACGGACACAGCGAAATTATAAGAGTTCCTTGTATTACTACGGAACCCTAAAAAGCAGACATCTGATTTCTGATTTTTTTTTTAATGTTATAAGGGGGCAGACGAGCAGGCAGCAGGCACTGAAGTGCTTACCGGCGCCCATGGACATCTGCACGACCAGAAGGCCAGCAGATGCGCTGCCGGCCCTTAATGACGAGTGCTGGAATTTCTTCTATTTTAGGGGCAATTAATTTTATTACTACAATTATTAATATACGAATTAATAACATATCATAGTATATAAATAAGTAGACATTTCTCTTATGAATATTTATTCATGTAATTTTTAACTAGTAGCTTTATTTATGCGAGTACTATTGTTGGGAAAAAAAATTGCGGCTCTTTTAAATGTTTGATTTTTTTTAATTGGTAGTTTTGATTCTTCCCACTCAAAAGGTTGCCAACCCCTGTATAAGGGCAGACTAGGTAGGTTAGGTAGGAGAAACGAAGCTACCTGATTGATATTACTTAATTAATACATAAATTTGACAAATGTAACCGACCAATTTGAAGCAATTAAAATATTTTGTCATTCAGTAAAATAATTTACACTAATACATAACATGTTACATAAACACTCGTAGCTAACCTACTGAATGGTAATATGACAAACACAAACGTTTAAATTAATTATTAAATATCATAGAGGCGAACCGATCAGCGTATCATTAAATATAATGGGTTCAAGGGTTGTTTCGTAATTGTTTAGCGCATTTTGTAATACAATAAAGTAATAACAGCTTTAATGCACACTGTGTTACACAAATAAACATAGCTAACCTACTAATTGGAAACATGACAAAAGAAAACTTTTAAATTTATTATTAAGTATCATAGAGGTAAACCGATCAGCGTAGCAATAAATATAATGGGTTCAAGGGTTGTTTACTAATTGTTTAGCACATTTTATATATAATACAATGAAGTAATTACAGCATTTATTTACACTGTGTTACACAAATAAATGTAACTAACCTGCTAAATGGAAACACAATAAAAACACACATGTTTGAAATGAATTTAAATATCCAAACATTAGTGTTAAATACCAAAACATTATTCATGTTTAACATTATTTTCACATTTAGAGTCAAATTTCATGATTCTAGATCAACTGGAAGGAAAAAGAAAATTTACAAAAAAAAACCTACAGTTTTTTTTGTATTAGATTTGCTTATAATTATCATTTAGATAAATCACATTTTCTTTCTCTCATTTTCCCCTCTATTTCACCCCTATCAGCATAAATACCGCAATGGTTTTTGCACTGTTACAAATGATCAATTTTCTGACTCGTAAGCAAAGTAGGACAACATTTTTGGCAAACGCCAAATATGGGAATGGTTTGTACAAACAAACTTACTTAACAAAATTCTTAAAGTTGCCATGTATTTTAGATTTTATAACTGAGTTTATACTATTTTAGTAGTATGACCGTGCCAAAATCTGTTTCATAGAATAGAATATTTATTTCTTCTTCTTCTTTGTCCTTCCCTTTTCCCATTTATTTGGGGTCGGGCCTCCTCACTTTTCTGCGCCAGATATTTCTAAATAGGCTTGTCGTTTCAGATATTTGGGCACTCTCTATGTCTTTCTTTACGGTTGACCACCAAGTCAACGGCGGGTGGCCTCTTCCTTTTTATTTATTCATTTCAAGAAATTACATCTTATTATTGGTTTGTACCCAAGACCCAAGATTCTTGGGTCCTGCAAAGAGGTAAGATGGTCTTCGAGTCCGAAAGAAATCGGAAATTCAAGATACTTTTACGAGCCCAATATTATTGAAGAGACAAGCACACCGTCTGCGCTGGCTCGGTCATGTTGAAATAATGGGAAGCGATCACGGCGACAAGATGGCATATCTTGCACAATTGATTGGCCGACGACCAGTTGGACGACCCAGATATCGCTGGCGTGATGTCGTCGAATCGTACTTGCGTGATTTTCGAGTTGCAAACTGGCAAGAAACAGTGCAAGACCGACACAAGCGGCGCGAAATCCTGTCGGAGGCCAAAACTCATTTTGGGTTGCTGAGCCGCTCCAGTAAGTAAGTAAGTAAGGAATTAATGGAATATCTTCGAGTTGCAAACTGGCAAGAAACAGCGCAAGACCGACACAAGTGGCGCGAAATCCTGTCGGAGGCCAAAACTCATTTTGGGTTGCTGAGCCGCTCCAGTAAGTAAGTAAGTAAGGAATTACCGATCAACTAGTGACCTGAATGAATTCCGCCGACGGATCCTTTTATTACTATTATACAGAAAGATTTTATGGATTTAAACAAAGAAATAACCAAGAAGGTTGCTACAGAAGTACATCAACAAATCTTAACAAGTGTCCATGTACTCCTGTTGAAAACAGATGGATTAGAAGATTTAATTAAGCTTGTTGGATTTTTTTAGTGTTTCATATCTCCAAAGGAAAGGGAATCTTTATACAATCAGTTTGTTGTCCACCTGTCTGTCCTTCTATCAGTCAAAACTATTTTTCTCGGTAACGAGTTATAAAGTTAAAATTAAAACCAAATACTGAAGCTGTGATAAAATCATCCCTCTATAAGTACGCTACCAAAAGATATGGTCGTTTATGTGACATTTCGCTTACATTTCAAAGGGAATCAAAACATAAAAGGTACTTCCTGTTGAGCTGGCATCATGAAACTTGGCAAGAAATTTTATCTTGATGAACAAGTATAGGAATAATTCCGAAAACTTTATGTAGTTACAGAAAATAAGAATCTAAATCTTAAAATAAACTTATAAATTATTAACGTGATATATTCATTCGCAGAGTAAAGCAAAGTAGTTTAACTTCTCATGCATAGTACGGAACCCTTAGTGCGGGAGCGTGACTCACACTTGCCTCTTTTTAAACTTAATACATATAAAATAATTAGTTGCAATGCCGGCTGAATTTATTTAGGCTGCTAGTTAAACGTGAAGAGGCTAGACTGTTAATTGAACGGCTAATTAAGCTAGTTGCCTGCGACATATATATATCGTCACTTGAGTATATGTAATTAATTATATACTGTATGGAACTGCAATTTAAGCCACGAAAAATTTATTTACTGCGTATGAATTTTCGACTAAAAAATTAATTTTTGCAACCTTACGTTAGCAGTGAATAAGAACCGTATCCAAAGGTTTTTATCGGTCTCAGTACGTTTCAGATTTCACTTCCTTTAACCCTAAGCTATGCAAGGTTTAATTCGATGAACACTCAGAACGCAGAGTTAAATTGCGGCATCTGCTAACATCATGTTATCGTCAGTTTGTTGAATCGTAAAAGCGTATGGATTTAACTCGCTCATTTGATATGCAGCAACGCAATGCGACGTCTAGTATGTGGACACACTATATTTCTGAAATATCCACATTATTGTTAATTTGCAGAATTGTAAAAGCTCACGTCGTGGACACTCCTCAAAACAAGCTTTAAAGCAAAGCTTAACAATATCAACAAATATGCAATTAATAAATGTAGTAGCTTATTTGGTGTGATCGCTAACTTTAGCAGTTTTTACTGCGATCGGGTGGTAGATGGGTGACTCATTCTAACACTGGTTTTCAGACATCCGATCTCCTCCGTGTTTCGGAAGACACGTAAGGCAGTGGGTCCCGATTAATGCCACTGAGTATTAGTCGTGAGATTGTAGAGATTGTCGGTCATCTTGGCTCGCCCCACAGCCACATGCTTTACAATTTAAGCGGACCTTTGTACTAGAAGAAAAAAATAAGTAGAAGTATGTAACAAATATGTGAACATGTGGAAAGGTATGCCAAGGTGGAAAATGTTTAGCGAGGAATGAAAGGTGGGAGCGTTGGTCGGTATGCTCAACCACCACAAAGGAAGATCTTCAACCCGGGCTAGTTGGAGTTGCCTGGAGCGGCCGCGCCACGCCGATAATTGTCCGGAAGGTTGCGATTATATATAGACATATATAATCGCAAGTAAAAACTTTGCTAGCGTGAGTTGGTTCGTATGGAGATTTTCAGCGTTTGCACTGCGGTCGTCGTCATTCGTACAGCGCCATCTAGTTTGCTTGGTGTAATCTTTTTCCACTCGACATTATTGTCACCTCGTTATGTAGCGGCGGCTATAAACATTTGAATAAAAAGGCAATACATTTCTCAGAATTCCTATAAAAGCTTAAACGTTTTTACAGACTAAACATTCCACCGCAAACTAACCACTAACCAAACTCGCGTTAATAAAATGTTTATAGAAGCACTGACAAACCGATTGCCGTCTGACGTCATCCTCGGAACCCCCAGGATCTCTGCAACCTCACGACTAATATCACTCAGTGACATTTATCGGATCCCATTGCTTTACATAAACCTGCTAACTAGAAGGGGACAATACTGTTTGCCTAATGCTATGGGATTGCTAGGACTCCTGAAGGTAACGTGTAACGTGTCAGCGATTTCATATTTGAAAAAGTCACTTTGATATGGGTAAAACTACTCTAAAAAGCCGTTATATGATTTTTAAAGTGTAAAGCCTTGCTAAGCTCATAGTCTACAATATCTTTGTTAAGTATTTGTATCGTCTTTACAAATGCTTTAAGCCAGGGATCGACAACCTGCGGCTCGCGAGCCACATGTGGCTCTTTCGATGTGAAGCTGTAGCTCTTTAGTCATACGAAAATATGTGATTATCTAAAAATACCCCAATTTGTTTTGATAAAACGCTACTTATATACGGATATGTAGATATTTTACTTATATTTCTTTTAGTTTTTATATTTGTCAAAAACTTTGTTTAACCGACTATTAACTGTTGCTGACAAGAAAAATTTTTGTTGTTCTTTTAGTAATAATAAATAAATATATACAGGACTATATGACACCCGGACGTCTGTTCTTAAGTTAGACAACTTAATACCCGTGTGGTAACAGCGGCCTGTTGTACACAAATATTTTTTTTTTTTGAAATATATAATATATGAAATATACATAATATACCAAGGCTCAAGGTGGGAATCGAACTCACGACTCCCGGAGCGAAAGCCAGAGTCACTGCCCACTGCACCAACGGGCCAGTAAATCAACCGGTCTCTTTAAAAACTTTGAAATTTTGTAAATTGTTATTTTTGGCTATTCCGTCTCAAAAGGTTACCGACCCCTGCTACAGGTACTTTGAAAGTATCCACGCAGAAAACAGGCAGCGTTCTAATTACATTGAAGGTAGCGTGAAAGAGTTGAGCTGAATTCATTTTAAAAAAGTATTAAGCCAACGCTGCAAACTGTTTCAATGTATGTTTTTTTCTATGCGAAGAATTTCATCCACATAATAAATAAAAATGATATTTTTTACTAGAATATGTACATGAAATTTTATTAATGTAAAGTAGTGGTGGTTTTTTTGAGTGTTCATTGGAATAAAATAATTTATAAAAGCTGTAATATAAAATAAAATTTAGTTGAAGTACAATTCGAAGTAATTTTTGTGACTTTTTTCTTTAAATTTATGTGATTTTAAAAGCTTTTATTTAACTTGCAACATAATTCAATACCTCCCACGTAAATTGTTGTAACCCCAAATTCCCAAGTTCACAGTAGAGCCTTGGAAACATGTAAATTGAAATAAAATCGTCATTATATAACACATTTGCGTATACAATTGTGTATTCAAAATTGGCGATTACATTATTGTATATAATAACATATAAAAAGGGACTGTTATGTTAAAATTTAGTTGTATATAACGGTCTAATGTAAAACTAGGAAAATGGAGTTACAACAAGTTACGTGGGAGATATCGATATGTTTGTTCGGGTGAAATCTTACAACACAATTGTGGAGCAGATATCTATAACCGATTAAGCCGAAACTTTGCATACATGTGTATATCGGATGACAATGCAATATTATGATGACATGGAACTGATATGATGATTAAGGTGGAAGATGGCCATAGGAACTCCGTTTTAAAACGATAGAACCGCATTGAGTTTGGACTCGTTTGATTTGTGTTGACGAGTACTTTGTGTTTTGTGGAATACATTTGAATAAATGCTTTTTAAAAGAGATCTTTACTTAAAATTCACTCACTAATGTCTTTAAGAAAGGATAAAGTTATAGATAGAACACTTTTTATTCCGAAATGATATAATAATATTTATCATAATAAATCTTTATTCACAGGCATCTGGGGCCCACACACATTACAATTTATAATATACTCTTGCAGATTAGATCCTATTTCAATTAAAAAAATAAATAACCAGCTACAAAATAACGTTAAATATAACGTTCTCACAATAATTTAACCTTATTACAGGACTATTTTTAACTATATATTATACAGCTAATATTGAAAGAGCATTTTATAGAGTAAACTATATTTGGGAAAACATTAATTGTTTAAGTAATAAGTCTCTGGAAGAATGACGGCGTCATTTCGTCTCTTGAACAAACCCTCTGAAAAAAATAAAGAAAAAATAAATGCGAAGAAAAAATAAGACAACAACATGAAGTCACAGCAACGTATATTGCTGCATAAATAAGACCGAGAGAAATATTTTAATACCATTACAAGGCGGAATTTCTATAAAATTATAAGCGATATATTTAATGACCCGGGAGAGAATGAAGTAAAATTTAGAAAAAACCTGAGATAAAATTTTATAAATCTCAGAAGATAAAAGCAAACATTTAATTGCGGCATAAACGCAGCTAACTTCCATAATAACGTATAACCTCTTGAGTCTACAGCGAAAATTAAAAATTGTCTCCGACAAACATAATTTGAGGAGGTAAACAGGGCTGGTTAGGCTTATCGTCCATTAAATCGTAACCGCGTTTTGAATACAAAATGTATGTTGCAGGAAACCAAAGTAACGTGCTGTTCTAAGACCCTTAAAAAACAAAAGACAACAAACCATGTCTGGTATAAAACAGCGGGAGCCTTCTAAAAGTCCTTTCGTGGTTTCTAAACAGGAAAAAATAGCAAGAAATTTTAATAAATAATAATGTGGTCCAGAGCGTGCCAATACACGCTTATATACAAGGGTTCCGTACATGATACGCGATAAAGGTATTTGTGAAATAACTTCAAAAGTTGTTGGCCGATTTCGCTCAAACTAATTTTCCTAGTGAGTTTTTAGTACGTCCTATCAACATGGTAAATTTCAAGTCTCTATATCTAATACTTTGGAAATCCTAGGGAGGGGGGGGGGATTTTGGGTAGGTACCTTAAAGCCGGAGCCAGAAGCTACGCTTCATTTAAATGATCATTTCAACGATCATGTAGTGTGGTCGGGGGCTTTGTGACACGCAACTCAAAAGTTTTTTAGTAATGACTCCCTTTGTTTATTTTTTACTGCTACTTCTTATGCTTTTTTCTCTAATGCTGTACAAAATTAGAATATTAGTTTTTCGGCCAATATGGATCGTGGTCGCGACTGGACTGCGGGAGCTGTGGTGTGTCAGGTCAAATTGTCATGGGCAGTATCTGTCTACCCTCTATTTCTTTTACCCTCTAGTTCTTTTTATCGGAGCCACAGGATTTGCACGACAAACTACACTCTAGACGGAGTCCGTCCAGACGGAGTAGTGCTGCACATGACTACTCGACCTGATACACCGCATGTAACTGGATCGAAATGTCCACAAATCACAATTAATTATCGTGGTACGTACTCGTTATAAATAGATCATAAAGTTATAGTAAAATATATATTCAGTGGGTCCGTATCCTAACCGCATCAGGTACTTAACATCTGGGGATTTTGTCTCCGCGTTAATTAATCTGCAGATAACGTAGAAACCGTGTTCTAAGTCTCATTTAATGCGCGGCCTCCATTTTAAAATGAAATAAAGTATAACATTTTGTCGCTGTGGAAAATGAGAACATACTTGTATTGTGAACGAGTGCTTTATTCTTATTGGAGGTTACGGGAGTACTGAGTTTTTATTTATTGTGAACGGATGGTTGGGGAGGAAAAAATTATAAGCTACTAGCAGTCCCGTCAGATGTTGTCCAGCCTGAACGTTGGGGTTATTTACTATTTACTACATTCCATTGCTCTATAATAATCTCCCCTCCCCATCTACCTTTATATCCTTTTCTCCATCCCTTTGCCCTACTCCTGTCTTTCTAATTAGAGGCAGCACCATGCTTGTAGCCGAGTTGGGCCGCCACGTCCGGGTACCAGTACCTAAAACTCACATGAGATCGGCTTGAAGTGGCGGCAATGCTGTCACGTAAAGTGATGGTATTATTGTCGCGTTTCGTTCGGTTTCTCAGACGACCCGGTGGCCTAAACTCGTCATTAAAGGCCGACAACGTATCTGCTAACCTTCTGGTTGTGCGGATGTCAATGGGTACCTGCTACGTGCTCATTTGTCCCTTGCAACATGAACAAAAAAATTGAAACATGCATAACATGCATGACATAACAATAATAACATAACACACATTAAATCATCAAAACAACAGAAACTCGCATATAATAACGGCGCGACGAAATAGAAAGCTTTAATCGATAAAATACCTACCGCTTGATGTCGTGTTTAATTCCGATTGACAGCCGTCATTAAATCTTTTTTTATTACTGACCATACTAAATCTACATTACACTGCTCCTTACAGACTAACCTCCCTACAGCAACTTAATTACACAGCGTTTGCCCACACATTATTTATTTTTAAGGAAATTTTGTCAAAAATTAAGTACATATTTTTATTACATAATTGTAACGAGAATCTAGTACTGAGTACACTTCTTAATTATTTTAAGTGACACGCCAGTAACCATGTATACTATTATATTTTTTCTTATACCTTTTAAAAATAATGAATTTAGATAGAAAATTGTTACTTCTCAAAAGCGTCTATCGTTAATATGGCGACATTGTTAAAGCTCACGGAGATATTCGTGCATTAAATTATGTGTAATTGTATGAAATTTATGATTACTTGTATTAATTTAACAA